>WNWK01058113.1:0-10546 GCA_009830355.1 Cherax destructor | reverse complement strand
TGATTGATGTAGCTTAGAGCAGCTGGCATTTCTTCTTTTGATAAGTAAATGTCAGAGTACAGTCGTCTGCATATGCATGGGATTCTGGGATGAGATGAAGGTCATTGAAATAGACATTCCATAACAATCGTCCCAACACACTTCCTTGTGGAACACTTGCCCCAATAGGATGTGTTGCTGATTCTTTTCCCATTGAGAACTACCCTTAGAGATCTACCATGAAGGTAATCACTGAGGAGACATAGGTAGAGCCTGCAATTCCCAGTGCTTGCAGTTTTGCCAAGAGGCCCTGGTGCCACACTCGGTCGAAAGCACCAGCAATATCCAGTGCTACCATACAGCTGACTTTGGATTCATCAAGTGACTATTGCCATTTAGTGGAGAGGTTTAACAACAGATCAGCAGTAGTGTAACCTTTCCTGAAGCCATATTGACAGTCACAAAGTAGTGAGGGTAGTCAAAAAACTCTGTCATTTGTCTTGAGATTATGGTCTCAAGGATCTTGCCAGTGATTGACAAGAGTGACACTGGTCTGTAGTTGCCGATTTCTGCTCTGCTTTTTCTTTTTGTGATCAGAGACTACATTTGCCTCTTTTCACAGAAAAGGCCATTTACACTGTACTAGGCAGTGCTGAAAGATGCGGGGTTGGGAGGTGCTGCTAGCTGGTTTGCACATCTTCTCAGCAACTTGTCTGGGCCCACAGCCTTTTCTTGGTCAAGCGATTTAAGAAGGAAATGCACCTCCTGCCTTATTGTCACCACTGACAGTTTTGACACAGTTCTTGCAGCTAGCCAATGAGGGTCCCTTGCTGGATCAGGAACTTGCATTTTGGTAGCAAAGTGTTCTGCAAAGAGGTTCACTTTCATTGACTACTAGTAGAGGTGATCCCATCCTGTCAATTTAGAGGTGGAATGAGTTTATCAGGCACATAACCATGTCTGTCCTTGACCAGCCTCTTTAGGGGCTCCTTTGTCGTGGAAAAGAGGTTATCGGTCTGAGGAATTGGACCTCTTGGTCTTCTTCCTCAGACCGAACCCACTTACCCCCAATCCCCCTCCCCTTTCCCATCTTCCCCTTTCCTCCTCCTCCTCCTCCTCATCCCTCCCTTATTCGATTCCCATTTTTACCCTGTGAGCTTTCTCTACAGGCATTCTGGTTCCTAGGTAGGGGACGGGTACTGTGGTCCATCGCATTCCGTTGAGGTTCTTGGCTGTGGTGTAGTTTGCCATGGAATCGGGTCACCTGGGGATGTCCCGATCCCCCTCCGGTCTCCCGGGGTGGCTTTGGGTATCTTTCGGGCGACGGGGTGTCTCTGGAGGCCACCTTCGAATTCCGGGGGTGGTCCGAAGGAGATATGCTTTGTGGCGGGTATCCGGCCGCCCTTCTCTTTGTCCACCGAGGTGGCTCAGTGGATGTGAGGTTGATATCCCAGATTGCTGGTTCACTGTCATGAAGGGTAGGGTATGGCACGGGTTCCAAGCAGCATCTGCACTACTTGCGGTGTTGAGGTCCTCTTGGGGGAGGGCGATTTACGCCCTTTCATTCCTCAGTAGCTATTCCTTCACGTTCCCCTTTTTATTCTTTTTTTCTTTTTTTTTCTTTTTTCTTTTTTTTATATTAAAACAAAAAGAAAGAGGTAACCTAACCATGGACGACCCAATCCATGAATCTACTACCCCGGGCCCCTTCCTGATACTGCATGCAGTTCTGACCCTACCTCGTTAATGGACAACTCTTCGGACACCTCCAATACCCTGTACCTCTTGCTGGTGCCTGTTCGTCACCTGCTTCAGGTACTGAGGTTCCGACCGGCTCTTTTGACACGTCTGACCTTTCGTCTTCTCTGACCTTTGATTCCGACTTCTCCCCCTACGGTGCAGCAATTTTAGGATTGTCGCCCATCATACGTCGGACCACCTCCGATCCCACATCCAAACGACCAAGACCCTTACACAACAATTCGACACTTCCTTCTCATTCATCTCAGAAACGACCAGCTCTTCATGCAATCCCTTAAACACTTTGTTTCACACTACTCAATGGACAAAGTTTTTTACTCTAAGATCGACTACCCAACTACCTATCTTTCCAATCATAGTATTGGTAAAGCTCTCCTTGCCATGTAGGTAAAGATATCTCATTTCACGCTCTCAAGAGCAGCACTCGCATCATCACGGTCCAGAATGCTGGCCAAGCTCGCGATCTTTCTCTCCTTACGACCATAGATACTATTCCTATCACTATTGACAAACATCATTCTCTAAATTCTTGTAGTGGTACTGTCGTTTTACCCCACACCATTGTCCAACGTAATTTCCAGACATGTGGTGATGACATTCTGGAGCAGCTTGAGCTTCAAGACCTCCCTATCCTCAAAGTTGACACTTTTGTTCTCCCTGCCCATAAGCGAAGACGTTATCCTTGCAATATAGCTCGTTTAACATTTGACTGCCGTGAACTTCCACCCTCGGTCCACATTGCAGGTCACCGGTTACAAGTTCAAAAGGTGACCCCTGCACCGAAACAGTGTAGAAACTGCTGACGTTTTGGTCATCCAGCAAAATATTGCAGGTCCATGGCCGAATGCTTAGTCTGTGGTGCCGATGACCATGCCAGTCCTTCTTGTAATCTACCTCCCTCTTGCCTTAACTGTCATGAGGCACATCCATCGTACTCTCGCCGTTGTCAGGTTTACCTAAATGAGGGGGAAATCTATTGTCTCAAAGAGGCGGAAGGCTTCTCATATGCTATGGCCATCTATCATCTACGCCTTCAAGGGAGACTTCCCCGTATTTTCTATTCTCGTATTGCTAAACGTCCCCCCACTTCTGGGGTCCCAACTTCCCTGGCTTCCTCTGTGGTCGCCTCATCCTCAGTCACCCCTGTCTCGAATCCTTTTGCTGTTCTTGGCTCCGAGGTCCCTACTTCAGCATCCCATACTGTCCACACCCCTTCCTCTACTCACTTGCACAGTTCTGTGTCTACACGCCCTCGTCCACCACCTAATCCTCACCTTCCCCCTTCTTCTCATAAGTCGGGCAAAAAATCCCCATTGCTGGGTTCTTCACCACCGACTAGTTCTGTAACATGTGTGGAGGTTCATACTCCTCCTCGTTCAATGTCTTCATCCCCTATCCCCTCCCAAGTTCCTTCCTTGACTGCCCCTCCCCAGGTCGCTTCCACTCCTGTCCCCTCCCAAGCCCCTTCGACAGTTTCCTCTTCCATCTCCTCGCCCTCTACTTTAGTACAGTCTTTAGACTCCCCGATGGTTGCTCACTCTCCTCCTTCCATTTCTAATGTAGTCCCACATTCTGCATCTTTGTCTTCCGAAACACTGGAAGCTATCGCAGAATTTGTTACAGACCATACTAGCTAGCTGGCCCAGTGGCTTTAGCGACGGTCTGGAGTTTTGAAACTCTGTGACCGCGGGTTCGATCCCCACCCGTTGTATGGTTTGTTTGCAATCGTGTCATTACGATTTCGTGAGTCAATTTGTTACAGAGCTTGGAACGTTGATGGACACCGCACCACCTCCAGTTCATCCTCTCTCTCTTCTCTGTCTACAACCCTCCTTCCTTCACAGTGTTCCACTTTTCTGATTACAGGTCTTCTGCTGCCTCCACACGTGGACTTTTCTAACCCTAGTTCATAGATACCTCTAACCGACATATTTTTTTCTCCATAAATCATGGCTTATTTGCAGTGGAATATCCAAGGCCTCAGGGGTAACCGGGGTGAGCTTCAGATGTTGCTCTCCCAGTTTTTCCCTGTTGGGGTCTGTTTGCAAGAACCCAAATTACAATCCGCTGTTATCTGGCCCTTTTCGGGCTATGATTTGTTATATTCATTGGATCCTTTTTCCGATGGAACCTTTAACGAAAGTGCTCTTCTTATACGCACTGGTATTCCATACCATCAGCTCTGTGCTTTCTTCTCTACATTTCACTGCAGCCCATATCCACTTGAATAAGTGGTATACACTCTGTTCTTTATATCTTTCCCTTTCGCGGGCATTGTCTATCCCAGATGTTGATTTTCTGGTTTCTTCCTTGCCGCCACCCCTTCTGTTACTTGGCGATTTTAACGCACACCATTTTCTCTGGGGAGGGTCGCACTGTGACTCCCGTGGCTTTCAGTTGGAGGCATTTCTTGCTTCTCTCCCTCTCCATGTTTTAAATACGGGTACTCCTACCCATTTTGATCCTCAAACTCATTCTTTCTCTTGCTTCGATCTCTCCATCTGCTCTTCCTCAACTGTCCTCGACTTCACCTGGTCTGTCCTTCCGGTCTTACATGACAGTGATCATTTTCCAATCATCCTTAAGTCCCCTTCGTATTCTCCACCTCCTCGTAGCCCACGCTGGCAATTTGACCTGGCGAAATGGGACCTTTACTCACATTTTACTGCCTTTCATGAGGTTCCTTTCTCGTCCTCCATTGATGAGGTTTTACATCTCTTTTCGTCCTCCGTCTTCACAGCAGCTTCGCATTCTATCCCCCAAACTTCGGGCAAGCATTCTCAGAAGTGCGTGCCTTGGTGGTCTCCTGCTTGTGCTCGGGCAGTACGTTTGAAACGCGCTGCGTGGGGCAGGTACCCATATAACAGAACCACAGAGAGACTCCTTGATTTTAAGCAGAGGAGAGCAATTGCTCGCGGTGTCATACGCGATGCTAGACGCACTTGCTGGTGGGATTACGTTTCCACCGTCACTTCGGCTTCCTCGATGAGTGCAGTCTGGAAGAAAGTGCGGAAATTGAGTGGTAAATTCTCCCCCGACCCGGCTCCTGTTCTTCAGGTTGCCGGTGTCGATATAGCACACCCTCTTGCAGTTGCACTGAAATTGGTAATCATCTGGTTCGCATTTCTCAGGGGCTCCATCTATGCCCCTCGTTCCTTTCTTCTAAGTCTGCCAGCGAGTTAAAGCCCTTAAATATTACTTCTCTCAGAAAGAATCTTATAATGTGCCTTTACCCTTCAAGAACTGGAGGCAACACTCTCCTCTTGCCGATCATCGGCACTGGGCCAGACGGCATACATATTCGTATGCTACAGCATTTACATCAGTCACCTCTTACTGTTCTCTTACGACTCTTTAATCTTATATGGTCGCAAGGAGTTCTTCCCCAGCTGTGGAAATCTGCTATTGTTCTCCCTTTATGCAAACCGGGTACTACGGGACGTGATGCCTCCCACTATCGTCCCATTGATCTTACCAGTGCAGTTTACAAGGTGATGGAACGTCTAGTTAAAAGACGTTTGATGTGGTATTTAGAACGCACAATAGTCTCTCCCCTAGTCAATATGGCTTTCATAAGGGCCGTTCTGCCATTGACCCCTTACTGCGCTTGGATACGTAAATTCATAATACCTTTGCTAATAACCACTCGGTTATCGCCATCTTTTTTGACCTTGAGAAGGCTTATGACACAACTTGGAGGTATAATATCTTGGCCCAGGCCCACTCCTTAGGCCTCTGAGGCAATCTACCATTTTTCCTTAAGGCCTTCTTAACTGAAAGACATTTCCATGTCCGGGTTAGTAATGAGCTTTCCCAGAATTTGTCCAAGCTGAAGGTGTCCCCAGGGTTGTGTTCTGAGCACCACACTCTTTCTCCTTGCTATAAATAATTTGGCATCTGTTCTCTCATCCAACATTTGGTCATTACTTTATGTGATGACTTGCTATAGCTTGTGAGGGTGCTGACTGTCACCTCATTGCAGTTTCCTCCAGCATGCCGTCAGCCGAGTTTCCGATTGGGCCACCACTCACGGGTTTAAATTTTCTAGTGGCAAAACTCATCAAATTACATTTACTAGACGTTCAGTGGTCTCTGATCATCAATTGCACCTATATGGCTCACGTATCCCAGAACGTGATACAGTCAGGTTTTCGGCCTCCTGTTTGACCATCGATTGTCCTGGAAACCTAACATTACCTCTCTGAAGGCAACTTGTCATAGCTGACTGAACCTCCTTAAAACCTCACACATCTTTCATGGGGGCTGATTATAGCACTCTCCTCCGCCTGCATTCAGCCCTAATTTATCGAAACTCGATTATGGTGACCAGATGTATTCGGCAGCCTCCCTGCTACTCTTTCCAGCCTTAATCCCATCCATCACCAGGGATTACATTTATGCCTTGGTGCATTTCGTTCTTCCCGATTGAGAGCCTCTGTAGAAGCGAACATTCCATCCTTGTCCGATCGTCATGATGCACATTGCATTCACTATTATGTTCGCTCATGACCTCCGAATCCTTACATGTATAGGATTGTCACAGATTTTAGTAGACGCTTTTTATTTGTTCGTCGCCCCTGTTTACTTCATCCCTTTTTCTTCGTCTACATTCACTCTTGTCTTCCCTTCAGCTACCATCTTTATATGTTCATGTGACATCTCCCTTTCCCCTACCCCCTTGGGAAGTTCTTGCTGTCCGTGTCTGTTCTATTCCTCTACCTTGCGCAAAAGCCCAACTACCTACGGCAGCTTCTCGCTCTTTTTTTCTAGACCACTTCCGTTCTCATTCCCATGCCATCGCAGTGTATACCAATGGTTCAAAGTCATCTGACGGCGTCGGATTCGCAGCAGTGTTTCCGGACAGCATTGTGCGAGGGCATCTATTACCCTCGGCTAGCATATTTACGGCTGAATTGTATGCCATTCTTGTGGCACTTATCCGTATTGCATCTATGCCTGTGTCACCATTTGTGGTCGTTTCAGACTTCCTTAGTGCTTTACAGGCTATCCGAAAATTTGATACACCTCACCCCTAGTTCTTCGTATCCACCTTTGGTTATGTCGTATCTCTAGCAAACACAAAGATATTGTTTTTGTTGGGTCCCTGGTCATTTTGACGTACAGGGCAATGAACAGGCAGACACTGCTGCGCGGTCAGCAGTACATGACCTTCCAGTTTCAAGAGGTGTTCCATTCATGGACTATTTTGCGGTCATTGCTACCCACCTTCGCACCCATTGGCAACAACGCTGGTCTGACCTGCTAAATAACAAACTTTATTCTATTAAACCGAGTATAGGTTTCTGGCCTTTTTGTCACCAATGTCGAGGTTCTCGTCTTACTCATGGGTATCTCATGGAGAGGCTCCCTTCCTCTCTGTGAGCATTGTCAGGTCCCAGTATCTGTTCGCCATATTCTGTTGGACTGTTCACTTTATCAACGAGCACGCAGAATTTACCTCCAACGTCGTCTTCGCTCTGCGGCCCTTTATTTACCTTCCCTTCTTGCTGATGGACCCTCCTTTAATCCTGTCTCTTATTGACTTTTTGACAGCAACTGACTTACTGCACAAACTCTGAAGGTTATACCTCTAGCACTCCCCTCAGTCCCTTCTACCTCAATCTCTTGCTATCCTCTCTGTCTGCACTATCCACTGTCCTGCTGTACTCCATACCCTACTAATCATCTCTCTCCCTCTTACAACCCATTCTCCCTGAATCCTGGCCTAACCTGCTGCACTGTATGACCCCTGTGGTTTAGCGCTTCTTTTTGATTATAATAATAATAATGTCCTTGACCAGGGGCCACTAGGTTTAGGAGCCTACTTTACCTGATGCTAGCTTTCTTTTTTGTGTCCACCTCCCATTTAGCGATGGCCCACTTTTGAACTTCACCCATATGATTACAGGTTTGCCTGTGCAAGTTCCTGTTATAGGTAGTAGGATGTCTTTATACCTTCGCCATGCCTTGTACTTAGCAGTAGCAGCCTCTACAACGAAAGCCAAACCAAGGCTGATCTGTAGGCTTCGTCACATACTGCCGGTGAGGGATGTGTTCTTGTTGTAGATTAAGGATGTGTCCAGTGAAGGCATTCACTTGGAGAAGAGCATTCCAATCGGTGGTGGCGAGCTCAGAGCAAAGGGCTGGCCAATTACCTCTTTCCCAAGATCACCATGCCCAGCCTTTTAGGGCAGGGTAGGTGCCAAGGCTGGAGCTTGCTACCATCTGCAGCTCGTAAGCCTGCCCTTCCCGTCAGGGAAGGTGGCAGACCACAGAGGCTAGCATCTATCTACCTCCATGCCTCGTGCTGGTATGGGAATATGGCTAGGCCTGGGGCCAGTTGGTCCCGCCGATGAGGGGTATCCCCTCCCATGGGAGACATAGGTCTCTGACACTCCCACGCCAGGGAGCGGAGCCGGGTCGCCATCTAGTAAAGACCCGGGCCGGGAGAATCCCGGTGAATCAACCTCTTCCCAAAGCCAGGTGTTCTCTCTCTCTCCTCTCTCTCTCTCTCTCTCTCTCTCTCTCTCTCCTCTCTCCCCCCCCCCCCCCCGGTCCTCCGCCATATGCTGCTGTCACGACTTTAGTGTACTTTTATGAATAATATAATAATAATAATCACTTAACTCTCCTAGTTTAGTACTTTTTACTGAGTATAACAGTACAGTAGAATATTTAGAGCTGAATATAACAGAAATGTTATTGATATAAAATTAAAAATATGAAAAACTTCGGAATAGCAACCGTTTTGTGAAGCTTTCATAGACCAGTTACCTGTCTGTGAAGCTTTCTACACCAGTTACCTGTCTGTGAAGCTTTCATAGCACCAGTTACCTGTCTGTGAAGCTTTCATAGCACCAGTTACCTGTCTGTAAGCTTTCATAACATCAGTTGCCTGTCTGTGAAGCTTCTAAACTACAGTTAGTTGTCTGTTATGGTTTTAAAACACCAGTAAGCTATCTGCGAAGCTTCTATAACACCAATTATTAGAATGCGCTCCCAGGTCGGGAGCGCATTCTAGAACACGCAGAAAATCCACTCATGCGCAGTAGCCTGTTGACTCGTAGATGTAATGTGTGTGTTAGTAAAAGGACACAAATGCAACTAATGTGACATTTTATTGTGACAACGTTTCGCTCTCCGGAGCTTTGTCAAGCCGTTACAAACAATACATGGACACAGAGGGTATATATATGCTCAGAGTGAGGTGTAATACTGGTGGTGGTGGTAGTAGTGATATAAGTTGAGTAGTAGTAGTAATACAATAAGGTAGAACAATCAACTTGCACATGAGGAAAAGGTGATAAAAGCAATTAATTGGGTAGTATAAAAATAGGTTAGATTAGGAAGACCTGTATCATGTTCCACCTCTGAGAAGTTCTTGTGTACTATTAGAGGAGAACTATGTGATGGTAGGGTTTACTGTTTTCAGGAGGATTCTTGCTAAGACTTCAGAGATGGTAAAGCTGTCTTTGTTTTGTTTAACTGTTTAGAAACAGGTAAGTGCTGATTCAAGGCACTTGCGTCTGCGGAAATTAGTTTCTTTGATTACTAGTCGGGTGTGTCTGAATTTCATGAGATGATTGGTGGAATTTCGGTGTTGTACGCAGGCGTTGTTGGGTTATCGTTCCACATGCATTAATGTGTTCATTGAGGGTGTTTCGAGGTTTTTGGTGTTTCACCCATTCCTGTTGCAGCCTCCACAGGGGATAGTGAAACCCCTGCGTTGATTGGTTCTGGTGCTTGGATTTGTCCTGGTTAGATCCTTTATAGAAGTGTGGAAGCGATGGGACTCTAGTGTTAGCTTTTGCAAGTACTTTAGAAATGTTGGATGCAACCTGGCTGTTGGGAAGAATTATAACTTTGTTTGGAGTGGTGTTGGTGCTGGAGAATTAATGATCTGAAGAGCTCTTCTTTAATCTTTGATGAAAAAGGAAGGAAAAAAATCAGTGAAGGTTTGGTGAATGAGAATCTCGTCAAAAACTCAGGACTACAAATTGAAGCCTTTGGAAGAATCCATGATGATACCTCTTTGTCTTAGTATCTTGACTGAATGAAGTGTGGTGTTTTTCATTTGTAGGTTTCCGGGAAACTTGAAATTTAGGTTGTTATCTACTTTGTGGATGAGGACGTCTAGAAAGGGTAGCTGGATATTTTCCTAGTTTTCGGATATTTTCTTAGCTCTTTGGATATTTTACTTGTTTTCTGGGTATTTTCCTAGTTTTTCTGGTATTTTTCTAGATTTCTGCAATAAAATAAGTTTTATAGCATTTTTGCCATTTATAAATTATTTACATATTTTTTAAAAATCCCTTTAAAAATCATAAAAAACAAAATGGGCTCTTTTAGTGTAAACTGGGTCGCGGTTTAACTGCGTTGAGCCTTGCCTGAAGATTCCGACATCAAAACGTTTGGGGGGTTATTACGAGGACCGTCCACGTAACGTAACCAAGTGACGCTTGAGGGGTGATATTGGAGGTTCAGTGTGTGACCACCAGGAAGGCGACTCGCTAGCCATCCGTTGCTCCCATTGTATTGTGTCAAACCATGAAACAGTCGGGCATTAGGCCCCATATTGAAGACATTCTGTCCTCTTACGGACTTTGGCTTATCAGTACTGTGTTTCAGGAACTTGGGACACCAGAAGTGCCCCCAAAAATAATTTGAAGTATTCAAATGCTATTCCAAATCCTACTTTAATAGATGGTATTGTGGTTCCTGCAGGTGAGGTAATGAGAAAATAGAGTGATGATTTTAAGATCTTTCGATTAAATTAATGGTTTTCCATGGGAAAGGAGGGCATGGG
>WNWK01058112.1:0-10547 GCA_009830355.1 Cherax destructor | reverse complement strand
GGGTAGTTAACCATACGAAAACTATTTTATCTTGCACATATCCACAGAAAAAATACACTTATTGATATCGTGTTCCCCTTTAAATTTTGCACATTACTAACCACAGAAAAACACTTATTGATATCTGTGATTCCAAATTTGACAGTTCTAAAAAAATTTAATTCCCATAATATTAAGCTAGTCAAAGTTTGCCTAAGAATCCAATATAAAAACATATTATCCAATATATCCCCTTTTACATTAATATATAAACTAATTGCTAACTTTTATACTAATTGTTAAATTCTCAATGTTTAAATTTCCCAGTACCTAAATTTTGTAAACCTAACCTTTACAATCTGTATATTTGTATAGCTATTGAGTAAGACCTATCATAAGACTGTAAAAAGCCTGGCATACCTAGGATATTTTTGGGCCCATCTTGAATATCAACTTTAATGTATAAAAAAGTACCCCCACCTTGTATTACATGAAAAAAAGGGATTTGAAGAATAAAATTTGGGAACCCCCGAGGGAAAGCCACCATACCAAAGGTGGGAACAAGATCCCTAAAAGAAAAACCTCAGGAAAGGGGGGTGCTCAATACCAAAGGTGAGAAACTGGAAGATCTTGGAAGCCTCGAAAAACTAAAAAACAAAAATTTAAAAAAACCGCCCCTAAAAGAACCAAAAAGGGGAAAAGTCCCTCCCAAGGGAGAGCTGAAAAACCCCAAAAGCCAAGGGGGGGGTTTCACCTGGGTTCTAATAAAAAACCCCCAAACCTAAAAATAAGAAAAAATGAAAAGGTGAGAAAAGGGAACCCCAAAAAGTGGTCCTTGGGAGCCCAAGGTAGCTACCTACCAAAGGGAGAAATGAAGACTTGGGAAGCCCAGGGGTAAGTACCATACCAAAGGTAGAAAGTGAAGAGTCTTGAACCTCGGGGAGGGTGCTCACCATACCTGAGAGAACTGAAGTTTCAAACCCTCAAGGTAACTCCCCTAAAAGGTAAAACTGGGTGGAAAATCAAGGGTAAGCCCCCAATCCAAAGGGGGGAAAACTGAAGTTTTGGGAACCTGGGGTCTCACCTACCAAGGTGAGAGAAGAACTAAGAGTCTTGGAACCCCAATAACCACCATACCAAAAATGAAAAGAAACTGAAGTTCCCCAAAACCTAGATAAGCTCACCATACCAAAGGTGGAGAAAACTGAAGAGTTTGGGGAAAGGTCAAGGTAAGCTCCCCCATACCAAAGGGAAAAATGAATTAAGGGGTCAGAGGGTAAGTCACCATACCAAAATAGGGAATGAAGAGTCTTGGGACCTCAAGGGAATCCCATACCAAAGGGTGAAAAAAATGAAGAGCTTGGAGCCCTCAGAGGGAAGCTCACCAACCCCAAATGAGAGAAACTAAGGGGTCTTGGGGAAGAACCCAGAGGGAAGTACCAACCCAAATGAAAAACTAAAGAGTTTTGGGGAGCCCCAAGGGAAGCTCACCACCCCAAAGGGTAAAAACTGAAATCTTGGAAAAACCAGAGGGAAAGCTCACCAAAAAAAAGGTGAGGAAACTGAAGAGCCCTTGAAGCCCTCCAAGGGGGGAAACTCCCTCCCAAAGTGAGAAAACAGGCTTGAATGGTCTCCAATGCTCACCCCACTTAGCCGAGCATGGAGGACATAAATAGAATTAAGGGTAACAGAACTGGTCCAGATTGAGCACCCTCATCCCGCACATAGGGCGAATGAGCTAGTCCTCCTTGAGCACTAAATCTAGCTATGACAATCTTCCCAGTACCACAGGCTAAATTAAATAACAAATATGATGCTAGGGAGAGACTTGTTTGTTTTATGCTCAGCAAGGAAGATGACTGTAACATTCCCTTCACTAACTTTGAACTTGATGCAGCACTAACTAAGGGCAACTCCACGTCGCCTGGTGAGGATGGTATTACTTACAACATACTCAGATTGCTGTGTCGAGTACCAGGTAATCCCTTACTTGAATTATACAACATGAGCTATGTAACTGGGGAGCTCCCTAAATCTTGGACCAACAGCCTCATCATTCCCATTCCTAAGCCCAATCAACAAAATTCATTTCGCCCAATATCTCTTACTAGCTGCTTGTGTAAAACATTCGAGAGGATGATTCTTAATCGTCTCATGTACAGAATCAAACAATTTTTGTCCCCCCGGTTGCATGGTTTCATGCATGGAAGGAGTGTGCACCACTGCATAGCCACCTTTCTCACTCTGCACACTGACAGCTCAAACACTACCTTCCTTGACCTTAAATCTGGTTTTGATGTAGCCAACCGACATGTAATCATTAGTGAACTTGCCAGAATGGATGTTGGAGGATGGCTTCTCCGCTGGATTAAAGGCTACCTGTCCAACAGAAAGTCTTCTGTGTTGTTCCAGGGGCATAGAAGTATCACTAAAGACTTTGAATTAGGAACCCCACAGGGAGGTGTGCTCAGTCCCACTCTATTCAATATTCTAATTAATGCCTTACTTAATGCTATGCCTAGCCAGCCCCATCATTATATGATTAGTTTTGCTGATGATATAATGATTCACACCACCGGATTCTCCAACACCCAAAACATCCTTAACCATGTACTAGCCTCGTGTCAGAACCTGGGCTTGATAATCTCTACTGATAAAACAAAGATACTCAATAGGCGTCCTCCTCGACAGAGAGGCCACAGTTCGCCAGATCCAGTTGCATGATAGGTCTCTTCTAGAATATGTAAGCAGATACAGGTATCAAGGCTTTGAGGTCCCACTACTTGGACCTGTTGTAACGAGACTTTGTCGTCAATACAAAGAAAGGCTGAGAGCACTTAGAGTTGTGGCAGGGTTTCACCCCAGGTATGGTGCTAATGTTAAAATTGTGAAAATGATGTATCTTGGTTATATTAGATCATTGGTTGATTTTGCTGCGCCACTACTTGCTCTTGTGTCTGACTGGAAGCTTGGAGGGTTGGAAAAACTGCAGAACGAAGCAATGAGGATCATTTTAGGATGCCGTCGTACCGCCAAAATTTAAATATGCAGAAAGAACTTGATATTCCAAGCATCAGAGATCGTGTTACTGAAATAAATATCCTAATTGGGGTTAATATGCTCAGGCAAGCCCATTCAAACCCGTGCACAGCCCTCCAAACTTACCTCAGCACTGGCGAACATCCCTACAGATGGATCGAAAAAACTGGAACTGACCTCCGCATGAATCATGTACATGATCTATGTCAAGTAAGGCAACGCGGCACTTCTCCGCTCCATGGAATATTACCCCTTTGCAAACTACCATCCCTCTATTTCCCCCCAAACTACTTCTAAAATCACAACAAAGCTTCGCCTTGAAGACAAACATGATGCCTTAAGCTATTTTGATAACTTAGTCACACAGCACACTCTCACAAATTATTTACGTTGATGGTTCTGTTCACCAATCCATTGGTGCAGCTGGTAGTGCTGCTGTTGTCATACACTGGTGCAGCTGGTAGTGCTGCTGTTGTCATAAACTGGTGCAGCTGGTAGTGCTGTTGTTGTCATACACTGGTGCAGCTGGTAGTGCTGTTGTTGTCATACACTGGTGCAGCTGGTAGTGCTGCTGTTGTCATACAGAGTGATGGCTCTCTTAAAGAAATTGGAGCACGCATCAATAACTGGGCCTCTACCCTTCAGACAGAACTGTTTGCCATACTCCTTGCACTCAAATGCGTCCATGTATCTAAGGTTGACACTTTAATTGTAACTGATTCTCTGTCATCCATAAATGCTCTCAACTCATCAAGTATAACTTTTAGCATGCTTGTGTCAGAAGCCAGACACAGGTATGGTAGGATTGTGGATAGTAGAGTCAGAGTGCACATGCTGTGGATTCCATCTCACATTGGTCTTCAGATGCATGATAGAACTGATAAATTGGCTAAGTTTTATTCTTTCAAAGAGGGGGTAGATTACAATCTTGGCTTGTCAGTTAGCAGTTTGAGAACAATAATACGAAAAGAACTTCAACTGAATTTTATTAACTTAAGACTCAGGGAGTTTCACACCAGTCAGTCCATCTATCATCATTCTATCATGCAGGAGGAGCCACATGTCTATGGTGCATCCAACAAAATAAGCCTCCGGCTGGGTTACAAGTATCTTTGGCAGGTTAAATCACCACCACCAGATGTAGATCAAATAAAATGTAAACTTTGCCAGATGGACTATTGTCACACCCTGCGTCATTAAGTACTGGAGTGCGTCACACCCTGCATCATTATGTATTGGAGTGCTTCACACCCTGCGTCATTATGTACTGGAGTGCGATAAAATTAATGAATTCAGAGACAACTCACTCAGAAATGTTCAAGATATGTCAAAGTATTTTATCCACAGTGGTATATTACAGACCATTCTGGAAAAATACCTGACTTTGCTCCTGTAAATAAAACATTACCACACATACACATGTGTGTGTGTGTGTGTATGTGTGTGTATGTGTGTACTCACCTAGTTGTACTCACCTAGTTGTGGTTGTAGGGGTCGATTCAAAGCTCCTGGCCCCGCCTCTTCACTGGCCGCTACTGGGTCACTCTCCCTTACGCCATGAGCTTTATCATACCTCTGCTTAAAGCTATGTATAGAGCCTGCCTCCACTACATTGCTTCCTAAACTAAACTAAACTAAACTAAATCTGTGTGTGTATGTGTGTGTGTTTATATGTGTGTGTACTCACCTATTTGTGGTTGCAGGGGTCGAGTCATAGCTTCTGGCCCTGCCTCTTCACTGATTGCTACTAGGTCATCTCTCTCCCTGCTCCATGAGCTTTATCAAACCTAGTCTTAAAACTATGTATGGTTCCTGCCTCCACTATGTCGCTTTCTAGGCTATTCCACTTCCACAACTCTATGACTGAAGAAATACTTCCTAACATCCCTTTGACTCATAGGAGTCTTCAACTTCCAATTGTGACCCCTTGTTTCTGTGTCCCCTCTCTGGAACATCTTGTCTCTGTCCACCTTATCTATTCCTCGCAGTATTTTATATGTCGTTATCATGTCTCCCCTAACCACTAACCTAGTGTCGTCAGGCCGATTTCCCTTAACCTTTCTTCGTAGGACTATCCCCTTACCTCTGGGACTAGTCTTGTTGCAAACCTTTGCACTTTCTCTAGTTTCTTGACGTGCTTGACCAGGTGTGGGTTCCAAACTGGTGCTGCATACTCCAGTATGGGCCTGACGTATATGGTCTACCTGGAGTCTACCTGTCGTGTCAGTATCATATATACACTTGTTTAGTGTATCTTTATAAAGCTGGTCCCTTTGCGTGTGACGTCACGGTACCCGCTGACGTCAGAGGCTCAGCGCATGTGCACAGCCTATCATAGGCAGACTGCCTCACTAACGTTATACCTACAGGCGAGACAGACGGGTGGCTGGACTCTCTTTCACTTACTGTAAATATACCGTAACCATCCAACAAGGAGTATCTTTGACCTCCTATATATCTCTCCCAAGACCCACACGACATACCTGGAGAGAATTCCAGGGGTCAACGCCCCCGCGACCCGGTCTGTGACCAGGCCTCCTGTTGGACCAGAGCCTGATCAACCAGGCTGTTACTGTTGGCCGCACGCAGTCCAACATACGAACCACAGCCCGGCTGATCAGGTACCGACTTGAGGTGCCTGTCCAGTCCCTGCTTGAAGACAGCCAGGGACTTGTTGGTAATCCCCCTGATGTATGCTGGGAGGCAGTTGAACAATCTTGGGCCCCTCACACTTATTGTGTTGTCCCTCAACGTGCTAGTGGCACCCCTGCTCTTCATTGGGGGGATGTTACATCGCCTGCCGAGTCTTTTGCTTTCGTAGGGAGTTATTTTTGTGTGCAAGTTTGGTACAAAGCCCTCGAGAATTTTCCATGTGTATATAATAATGTATCTCTCCCGCCTGCGTTCTAGAGAGTACAGGTTTAGGAACTTCAAGCGTTCCCAGTAGTTGAGGTGGTTTATCGCACTTATGCGTGCGGTGAAGGTTCTCTGCACATTTTCAAGGTCAGCAATTTCACCCGCCTTGAAAGGTGCAGTTAGTGTGCAGTAATATTCCAGCCTAGATAGAACAAGCGATCTGTAAAGTGTCAACATGGGCTTGGCATCCCTGGTTTTGAAGGTTCTCATTATCCATCATGTCATTTTTCGAGCAGATGCAATTGCTACATTGTTATGGTCCTTGAAGGTGAGATCCTCTGACATGATCACTCCCAGGTCTTTGACATTAGTTTTTCGCTCTATTGTGTGGTTGGAATTAGTTTTGTACTCCGATGAGATTTTAATTTCTTCACGTTTTCCGTATCTGAGTAATTGAAATTTCTCATCATTGAACTTCATATTGTTTTCTGCAGCCCATTTAAAGATTTGGTTTATGTCTGCTTGGAGTCTTGCAGTGTTTTCAACGGTGGACACTGTCATACAGATTCGGGTGTCATCTGCAAAGGAAGACACAGCACTGTGGCTTATATCCCTGTCAATGTCTGATATGAGGATGAGGTATAGGATGGGAGCAAGTACTGTGCCTTGTGGAACAAAGCTTTTCACAGAGTCTTGAACGATTCCTTAGTGAGGTATTGGAATGCTATTCTTAGGTTTGCCAGCCGCCCATATGCTGCAGCAGTTATCTAATTGATTTGTGCCTCAATAGATGTGATCGGTATTATACTCACCCCAAGATCTTTTTCCTTGAGTGAGGTTTGCAGTCTTTGGCCACCTAGACTATACTCTGTCTGCGGTCTTCTTTGCCCTTCCCCGATCTTCATGACTTTACATTTGGCAGGGTTAAATTCAAGGAGCCAATTACTGGACCAGGTTTGTAGCCTGTCCACATCTCTTTGTAGTCCTGCCTGATCCTCGGCTGATTTAATTCTTCTCATTAACTTCACATCATCTGCAAACAGGGAAACTTCTGAGTCTATCCCTTCCGTTATGTCATTCACATATACCAAAAACAGTACAGGTCCTAGGACTGACCCTTGTGGAAACCCACTCGTCACAGGTGCCCACTCTGACACCTCGTCACGTACCATGACTCGTTGTTGCATCCCTGTCAGATATTATCTGATCCATTACTGTGCCTTTCCTGTTACGTGTGCCTAATCCTCTAGCTTTTGTATTAACCTCTTGTGAGGAACTGTGTCGAATGCCTTCTTGCAGTCCAAGAAAATGCAGTCTATCCACCCCTCTCTCTCGTGTCTTACTTCTGTTACCTTGTCATAAAACTCCAGTAGGTTTGTGACACAGGATTTTCCTTCCCTGAAACCGTGCTGGTTGTCGTTTATAAGCTTGTGTCTTTCTAGGTGCTCCACCACTCTCCTCCTGATGATCTTCTCCATGACTTTGCATACTATACACGTCAGTGACACAGGTCTGTAGTTTAATGCCTCGTGTCTGTCTCCTTTCTTAAAAATTGGGACTACATTTGCCATCTTCCACACCTCAGGTAGTTGCCCAGTTTCAATGGATGTGTTGAAGATTTTTGTTAGTGGCACACTCAACATCTCTGCTCCCTCTCTAAGGACCCATGGAGAAATGTTGTCAGGTCCCACCGCTTTTGAGGTATCGAGTTCACATAGCGGCTTCTTCACCTCCTCCTCTTCGGTTATGTGTATTTCATCTAGGACTTGTTGGTATACCTCCCTATTCTGAATTCCTGGAGTCCTTCCTGTCTCCTCTGTAAATACTTCTTTAAATCTCATGTTGAGCTCCTCACATACCTCTTGGTCATTTCTTGTGAACTCCCCACCTTCCTTCCTCAGCCTTATTACCTGATCCTTCTTTTCCTCCTGATGTGGCTATACAACAGCTTCGGGTCAGACTTGACTTTTGATGTTATATCATTTTCGTATTGTCGCTGAGCCTCCCTTCTTACCTGTGCATATTCCTTTCTGGCTCTTCGGCTAATCTCTTTATTTTCCTGTGTCCTTTGTTTTCTGTACTTTTTCCATTCTTTAGTGAACTTAGTTTTTGCCTCCCTACACCTTTGGGTGAACCAAGGACTCATTCTGGTCTTCCCATTACTTCTGTTTCCCTTGGGGACAAACCTCTCCTCTGCCTCTTTGCATTTGGTTGTCATATATTCCATCATTTCTTTTATTGGTTTTCCTTCCAATTCTCTCTCCCACTGAACGTCTTGTAGGAAGTTCCTCATGCTTGTGTAGTTCCCCCTTTTGTAGTTTCGTTTCTCCCTTCCTATTCCTGCTCCCCTCTCCACTTGTAGCTCAACTATATAATCAAAACACAGAACAAAATGTTCACTAGCTCCAAGGGGCCTTTCATACGTGATATCCTCGATGTCCGAACTACTCATTGTGAATACTAGGTCCAGTCTTGCTGGATCATCCTCACCTCTTTCTCTGGTAGTGTCTTTAACATGTTGATGCATGAGGTTTTCCAGTACCACATCCATCATCTTGGCTCTCCATGATTCAGGACCCCCGTGGGGCTCCAGGTTTTCCCAATCTCCTTGTGATTGAAATCACCCATAACTAGCAACTTTGCTCTTCCCGTGTATGCTCTTCTGGCCACCTCGGTGTGTCTACCATTGCTCTGTTGCTCTCGTCGTATTCTTCTCTTGGCCTCCTGCAGTTCTGTGGCGGTTTGTACATTACAGCAAGTACCACTTAAGGGCCTCAGACTGGATTGTTCCTACTATGTAGTCCCTTTCGCCCATTCCATCCATTCCTTCCACTTCCTCAAATCTCTACCGGTTCTTAATGAGCAGTGCAACTCCTCCTCCCCCTCTGCTCCCTCTATCTTTCCTGAGGATTTGATATCCGTGTGGAAAGATTGCATCTGTTATCATCCTGGTGAGTTTCGTTTCTGCGAGTGCTATTATGTCTGGGGATGTCTCCTTTATTCTTTCATGCCACTCCTCACATTTATTTGTTATACCATCTGCATTTGTATACCAAACCTTCAACTTCTTTTCTAAAACTGTAGTCTGGGGGGTATGTTGTGGTTGGGAAAGTAGGAGACCTTATGAGGAACTATGGGTGGTTGGTGTGAAGGTGGAGTTTGTAATGAGGTGGGTGGAATCATTGGGTATGGCATGTGTGTTTTGGTTTAGATTGTTTGGTTGCATTGGAGTTGTCCAGGTTGGGGGGGAACATCTGAAGGTATTTGAGCTTCCTCCTGAGTCTGGGTTCTCCTGTCCATCTCTCTTTCCTCCTTTTGTCTCTGTTCCCTCTCTTTCAGTTTCTGTCTTTCTTCTCGTGTTCTGTCGCGGTCAAGATACACATTCCGGTAATCTGACATATCCCTTAGTCTTTCTTTCTCCTGCAGAATCTTGTTTCGAGTCAATTCCGCCTTGAAAATCACTTTGACTGGCCGGATTCTTCCTCTTGCAAACCCCCCTATTCTCAGAAAATTTGCCAGCTGGGTCATGTCATCTCCAATTGCTTTCATGATGCTTTCAATCGCTTTTTTCTCCCCTTGTCTTCTTGCTTCATAAGTTTTTCCTTCAGCTTTCCTGAGCCCATAAATAAACCCTGACCTATCTCTTTCATTCTCCCACTGCCTATCCCTATGTAACCCCTGATTCGATTTAGTTGCCTCCATTGCAGCTTTCCTTTCTTCAATCTCTTCACTGTCTGTTATCCCTTGGTCCACTCTCCCTGTGACATGAGCTTTATCATACCTCTTCTTAAAGCTATGTATGGAACCTGCCTCCACTACATCGCTTCCCAAGCTATTCCACTTTCCGACCACTCTGTGACTGAAGAAATACTTCCTAACATCCCTGTGATTCATCTGAGTGTGTGCGTGTGTGTGTGTGGGTTAATTGTGTGAAGAGTAGTAGTGAAATTGTGTGTTATGGGCCTGTATGTGTGTGTGTGTGTGTGCACTCACCTAATTGTACTCACCTAATTGTGGTTGCAGGTGTCGAGACTCAGCTCCTGGCCCCGCCTCTTCGCTGTCCGCTACTGGGTCTCTGCTCTCCCTGCTCCATGAGCTTTATCATACTTTGTCTTAAAACTATGTATGGTTCCCGCCTCCACTATATCGTTCGCTAGACTATTCCACTTCCTAACTACTCTATGGCTGAATAATTGCTTCCTAACATCCCTTCGACTCATCTGAGTCTTCAGCTTCCAGTTGTGTCCCCTTGTTTCTGTGTTTCCTCTCTAGAACATCCTCTCACTATCTACCTTGTCGATTCCCCGTAGTATTTTGTATGTCGCTATCATGTCTCCTCTAACTCTTCTGTCCTCCAGTGTTGTTAGTCCTATTTCCCTCAACCTTTCTTCATAGGGCAGTTCCCTGAGTTGTGGAACTAGCCTTGTCGCAAACTTTTGCACTTTCTCTAATTTCTTGACATGTTTGACCAGGTGTGGGTTCCAGACTTGTGCTGCATACTCTAGTATGGGCCTGACGTACACGGTGTACAGTGTCTTGAACGATTCCTTGTTAAGGTAACGGAACGCTAATCTTAGGTTTGCCAGTCGCCCATATGCTGCTGCGGTTATCTGGTTGATGTGTGTTTCCGGAGCGTGCTTGGCGTTATACTCACCCCAAGGTCTTTCTCCTTT
>WNWK01058111.1:0-10547 GCA_009830355.1 Cherax destructor | reverse complement strand
CCCCAGGAGCAAGATGTTGGGGCAGGAGCTGAAAGGTTTTCCAGACAGTGGTCAATTTTCAGAAGCTGTTCCTGGAATTGTTAGGACGTTTCATCCGGAGGCTTGTATACAACCACGATGACCAGGTTTTGATTCTCGATCTTTACTGCTAAAGCTTCAACTACATCATTTGAGGCATTTAGTAGTTCTGAGCATATAAGTGACTGTGATATACAGGCCAACCTCCCCCTTTTGCCTGTTCACTCTGTCTCATCTGTATAGGTTGTAGCCAGGGATCCATATTTCATTGTCCAAGTGATCCTTTATGTGGGTCTCTGTCAAAGCTGCAAACATTGCATTTGACTCTGTAAGGAGTCCACGGATGTAAGGTATTTTATTGTTCGTCGCTGGCATTAGACCCTGTATATTTGCAAAGATGAGTGTCGTCGGATTGGTGGTATGGGGGGGGTCTTTTTTTCCTGGCACTAATATCTGTTGTTCTGGAGTGGAGGCCATTGACTGTGGTTCCACTCCAGAAATGACTGCAGTTGGTGTCGATTTCTGTCATTTCCTGCCAGTTTTTTTTCCTTCCTGGCGCTAAAAAACCTCTCTCTCTGGAGTGGCTTTGGCTACCCAGGTTTTCGAATGGCCTGGATGTTCTGTGTCGTCTTGTACCCTTTAGGTGGTGTGCCTGGCAATATAGGTTATAGCACTGTCTTTCCTGAAGTGATGAGTGACACATTTCAGAGTGGAAAAGCTTACAGAAAGAGAGGTTGCATTTTCCTGTTGTCATATGGGCACGGCATTTTCTGGGGTGGTCAAAGTTGCATGTCCCATCTGTTTTCCCAGAAATTCCATGCCTTCAGATACCAAATGCATAATATTTGCATAGGCCTGGTTTGTGTTTGCCTTGTTTTTTTGTGACTGTGTTCCCTAATGTATTCCCTATTGGTGCATGTTTTCCTGTCTCATTTCTATCTTCAGCACTAGTGCTAACATCCCCTTTTGTTCCATCTCCAACACTAGCACTAGCACCTTCGAAGAGTGTGAAAGGATATATTTTGGCCAATGTGTCGTAAAAGAGATTTACCAATACTATGATCAGAAAGATAATCAGTTGGAGATGTCGGTTGTAGGAAAAAGAATTTAGTCCACTGCGTACTTGTAAACATGGTGTGCAAAGGAAGCGGGTGTCGCATAGGTCGCTTTTGGGCAGACATCAAAGAACCATCATTAGTAGGTGGTCTGGAATGTTTAGTAGTACCGTGGGCGGTCTGACCTGAGGGAGGTGGGCGATCCAAAAACTGTCGCACCATATTCGGGGAAGTCAGACACATTCTTAACCCTTAAACGGTTCAAACGTATATATACGTTCTTACCGCTACTGCCCCGAATATTTTGAAAAATAAAAAAATTATTTTTTATAGAAATAAAGAGCACAATTTTCTAAGTGTAATAGGATAAAAAGAAAAAAAATAGGGTCAGTACTTACCGAGATATGACACTGCGAAGTTGGCACTTGTCGATCACCTGACGGCAACATGGAGCACTGCCGCTTGCAGAAAATCTACATATTTACCGTTTTCTTCCATTTTTTTAATATTGTTGTTTTTTTATTGTATTATAACTACGATTTATAGTAAATCTTTTGATTTCAATGTCAATTGTTGTTTATACACCAATATTATATACGAAATTATTATTATACTGACACAAACACACATCTACACACTGACAGGTGATTTTGCACACCTGGCTGAATCACATTCTATTATCTACAACTATATACAAGTATTTACATGTCCCACTTATGTTTCTAGAATTCCACGAGTGTATGATACTCCATGAAGCATGGATTCATACAGAGTGCCACTCCACACTGGTGACATATGAATCGTGTGTCCTTCCGCTGTTGGGGTCGTTTTGTGGTGGTAGCACACACAACACACTTTTTCTGGGAATGCTTCTTCTTTGGGGTAGGTGGTATAGGTACCAGGTAGTGACAGTTAGGGATGATTCGTGTGGCACTTCCCCCACTGGCTGTGGTTGTGGTTGGGGGACAAGTCGCTGTTGAGAGGCAGGTACAGGTGTGGTACCATACATTTTTGCTATCTGTTTTACGATATTTAGAGAGAATTCTGCAAAATGTTGTCGTTTTCCAGTCTTTATTTCGTACATATTGAATGCATTGATCACTGCAATGTCTACAAGGTGGAAAAAACAGTTTTATATACCACTTGCGACTCCTACGCACACAGTCAACGAACCCTATCATCATGTCACACTTGTCAACTAGTCTCATATTGTTCGTATAGTCGACGACAACAGCTGGCTTGACAATATGTTCATTGGTGTCCCTGTTCACTTTGTCTGTTTGTACCATCTCGTTTCTGTGGATGGTTGACAGAAATGTCACGTCCCGTTTGTCATGCCACGTCAGTGCCATGATGTCATTGGCATGAAATGCTTGCACTTCACTGTCAACACTGCCACTGAACCTTGGCATATGTTTTCTATTCCTTCTCACTGTTCCACATATATCGGTATTGTTCACACGTAAGAAATCAGCGAGAATAGGGCTTGTATACCAGTTGTCTGTGTACAATGTATGGCCCTTGCCAAGGTATGGTTCCATCATCCTGCGAACATCACCAGAAATGCCCAACATGCGTCTAGTATCGTCGAGTGTGTTTCTCCCGGTGTATACAATGACATCTAATACAAGACCTGTCTCACAGTCGCACATAACAAAAAGTTTTATACCAAAGCGATTACGTTTACTCGGTATATATTGCTTGAATGACAGGCGTCCCTTGAATAGAATCAAGGACTCGTCGACAACAACGTTCTTGAAGGGATAAAAGTATGCACTGAATTTCTGCTTCAGGTACATAAACACTTCCCGGATTTTGTATAGAAGGTCATTTCTGTTGGGCATATTCCTGTCTGAGAAGTGCAACATTCTTAGCAACAGAATGAATCTGTTGCAGGAAGCAGGTCACGGAAGATAGGAGTACTGATAAAGTTGTCTGTGGACCAGTAGTTACGTATATTGTTCTTATAGGTATGTGGCATAAGCATGACAGTGGCAAGGAATAAATACATTTCAGCCACTGTTGTATCTTTCCACCTGTGCAGCCGTGACGATTCCCCAACCTCTGCTGTGTTGTCCATGACAAAGCGGTAATAATTGTTCGTCTGGGTCACTATCAAGTTCATTATAGGCTCGTCAAAGTATAACTGGAAAAAGTCTAACTCTGTAGAGTCATTTGTTATGGGACATTCTGGCAGGATGCCACTTCCACTCACATCAAAATCAAAAGGCTGTGGCATATATACACTTTGTGTCTACTTCCACTCACGGTCACATGGTGCAGGGTGGACCTGTGGCATGGGGCGTGGGGGAGCAGGTGGGGGGACGGGAGTGGAGGCAGCACATGGCTGAGGGGGTGCCGGGAGGTCCTTTGTCTGTCCACCCACTGCGCCATGTGGTCCAGGCATCGTGCCACCCACCACTTCTTCCTCCATCCCAGCATATTCACCTTCATGATCACTATCACTATCAGTGGCCGGGGTTTTGGATCGTGACCTGCCACGACCCTTGGGGACTGCATATGGCACACTGCCTGAACGTAGGCCAAGGCGCCTAAAAGTACGCTTCACAGGTGAATAATGAACATCACTATCACTAGACGAATCATCCAATGGCATAAAATCAATCTCATCGTCACTTACATCGCTTTCACTATCACTAAAACACCGGAAAAATGATAGTTTTCTCTTGTGTAGTTGCCTATGGAAAACACTGGCCACTCCAGATGTGCTTGGCCCAGGGTCTTGAGTGTCCACACTGGCCACCCCAGAAGTGTTTGGCCTAGGGTCTGGAGTGGCCACACTGGCTACCCCAGAGGTGCTTGGCCCAGGGTCTGGTGTGGCCACAGTGGCCACCCCAGAGGTGATGGGCTGAGGGTCATCTGGGTTATCGTCGATATTTTCACTAAATCCTTGATTATTAGTTGCCACATCGGTGTCAAATCCACTAATCTCACGTTGTATATCACTTTCCTCGAATAGTAGAGTGTTAATACAACGAGGCGTGAGTGAATCACGAGGATGTGCCATGATGTTGACCCAGGATGGAGCTGAATGTAACTGGTGCTACCATGCAGTACCCAGGCGGCCAGGATTTTTTTAACCCGGCGCACACTGAGTGCGCAGACCCATTCTCTCATGTCTAGGTGACTCAGGCCTATCGCGCCAATTTTGAAGGAATGAAAAATTAAACGTAAATATACGTTTGGGGCAGTAGCCATAAGAATGTATATATACGTTTGGGGCAGTAGCGGTAAGAACGTATATATACGTTTGGACCGTTTAAGGGTTAAAGGCATACAAGAGGCAGAGGCATTAACAGAAATGGGTGGTGCCTCAGCACCTGGAGCAGGTGACGAAGCGTCACCAACAGAAGGTTCAGTGGTATGAGAAGAGTCTAGAGAATGGTCCAATAATGAAGCCGGGTCAGAACAGGATGTTGGAACATAAAGGGGCCTGGGAGGAGGGTTATCACAGAACGAAGTCTCCATGATAGTGGTGCTTTTTTTCTTGTTATTTTAAAGAAAGAAAAAAAAGGAGGGGCAGTGGAGGGACAGTCACTAGAAGGCAAGGAAGAGCCATAAGTTCCTCCACTCATCCGAGAGGGCCTTGAGCCCACTAGCAGTGTAGATGCAGCGTGGAACTCGTGCCATACCCTACCCTTCACGAAAGTAAACCAGCGCTCCAAGATAGCAACTTCACATCTACTGAGCTACCTCGGCAGACAAAAGAAAAGGCGATCTGAAACCCACCACAAAGCATACCTCGTTCGGCTGTCACCTCCCAGAGCCGACAGGCAGACTCTGGAGATACACCCATGATCTGCAGGACACCCCCGCCCACTTCTCGGAAATCCGGAAAGGGAGCAAGGCACCTCCAGAAAATTCAGATTCCATGGCAAAGTACACCACCCCCGATGGACCCTATGGAGTGGCATGAACCCCAGCACACTTTCCCCTACCTAGAAACCATAATGCCAGAGGGGAGGACCCCAGAGACTACAAATGGAATGGGAAAAGGGGAGGGTTGGGAGGGTGGAGGAAAGGAAAAAAAGGGGGGATGGGGAGGATGGGATAGGGAAGGGAGGATTGGGGGGTACTTAGATTCGTTCTAAGGAAGGAGACCAAAGGGTTTAATTTCTTAGACCAAGAGCCTATTCGCTGCATCTAGGAGCCCCCCTTGAAGAGGTACCCACCACAAGGAATACCTCCTTTTGCCACCATCTCCTAAAATCTGACAGGCAGTCTTCAGAGATATACCCGTTACCCAAAAGACACCTAATCAGGATCTCCAGATGCTCTAGATTAGGACCTCAATGGAATGGGATGGACCTTGGTACCCTTCCCCCAACCTAGGAACTAGAATACTTGAGGAAAGAACCCCAAAGGCTGAAAACAGGAAAGGGAAAGAGGAAAAGATGAAGAAAGGAGGAATGGGAAATTAGGGATTGGTAGGATGGGACATGGAAGGGAATATTTCAGTCAGAGAAAGACCAAAGTGTCCAATTTCTCAGACCAATAGCCTCTTGTCCTCGGCAAGTAGCCATCCCCTCCCGTGAAGAGGCCTCAGACCAAAAGCCTGTTTACCATGACAAGGAGCCCCTCTTGAAGAAGTCAGCATGTCCTCAGACAATCAAATTCCTACCACAAATGGGAAGGCTGGTCAACACCATCTACATGTGTGTTTCACTTGTTTGTATCTATTATTATAATAAAAGATAAGCACTAAGCATAGTAGAGATACAGCACCTAGATGGCTTTCTAAGATCTTTTGATATAATTTGAAAACTACAGAAAATATAGGACAAATAAAAGTCAAGAATATTGGTTGAAAACTTTGTTAAAACTGAAATAATAGGATAAATATCCTCATCTGTAAATGTCATTAAGATTCTATATAGATCAGTAAATGGTAAAAATTATATTTATTAAAAATATTAAAAAAAAAAAAAAGAATAAACAACAATAAGAAAATGTTTGAAGCTTTCACAAAAAATCTTATTCAAATACAGTAGACCCCCGGTGTTCGTAGTCATCGAAGTTTGTAATATTCGGAGTTCGTAAAGTTTTTTCATAAAAATATTGGTTCGAAGATCATAATTCCACTCGGTTATCGTAATTTGTCCAGAACGCATACACATGGCCCGAGCGGAACGACACTCCATTCAGAGTCAGTGTGATATTGTTTACCAGCAAGTGACGATCACCCACGCATTCATACGATACATTT
This sequence comes from Cherax destructor, assembly GCA_009830355.1. Lineage (NCBI taxonomy): Eukaryota > Metazoa > Arthropoda > Malacostraca > Decapoda > Parastacidae > Cherax > Cherax destructor. The sequence continues at coordinate 4,247 of WNWK01058111.1, read as the reverse complement.
CATCATTATTCATTTGTTTTTAGTGCTTGCAATTGCTAAATAAGCCACCATGGGCCCAAAGAAAGCTCCTAGTGCCAGCCATGTGCCAAAGGTCAGAAGCACGGTAGAACTGAAAAAAGAAATCATTGCAAAATATAAAAGTGGAGTATGTGTCGCTGAGCTGGCCAGGGTGTATGGCAAAGCCTATACAACCATCGTTTCCATCGTAGCCAAGGGAAATGAAATCAAGGAAGCTGTTGTTGTGAAAGGTGCAAGTATGGTCACAAAACAGATTTCAAATACTGGAAGATGTGGAGACTTTGTTGTTGGTGTGGATCACTGAGAAAGAATTAGCAGGAGATAGTGTTACGCAGGCGATAATATCTGAAAAAGCAAAGCAACTGCATGGTGATCTCATCAAGAAAATGCCTGCAACGAGTGCTGAAGTGAGCGAATTTAAAGCCAGCAAAGGATGGTTTGACAGATTTAAGAAGCATAGTGGCATGCACAGTGTGATAAGACATGGTGAGGCAGCCAGTTCAGACAAATGTGCGGCTGAAAAATATGTGCATGAATTCAAGGGGTACATAGAGGCTGAACAATTCCTTCCCCAACAAGTGTTCAATTGTGACGAAACAGGCCTGTTTTGGAAGAAAATGCCCAACAGGACCTACATTACAGAGGAGGAAAAGGCACTGCCAGGACACAAGCCTATGAAAGACAGGCTAACTCTTATGTTGTCTAGTAATGCTAGTGGGGATTTCAAAGTGAAGCCTTTACTGGTGTATCACTCTGAAAATCCCAGAGTGTTCAAGAAATACAGTGTTGCCAAGGCAAATTTGTGTGTGATGTAGAAGGCTAACACTAAGGCATGGGTCACAAGGGAAATTTTCCTTGATTGGTTCAATGAAGTGTTTGGCCCCAGTGTGAAGAAATACCTTCTGGAAAATAAATTGGAACTCAAGTGCCTCATGCTAATGAACAATTCTCCTTCTCATCATCGAGACTTGGAAGAGCAAATTGTGGAGGAGTTTCGTTTCATCAAAGTGAAGTTCTTGCTCCCTAACACCACTCCTCTCCTCCAGCCCATGGACCTGCAGGTCATTTCAAACTTCAAAAAACTGTACAACCAAAGCAATGTTTCAAAGATGCTTTGACATAACCTCGGCCACTGAATTGACCCTAAGAGTTCTGGAAAGATCCCTTCAGTATCCTCCAGGACTTTTGAACTCTGCTTGGAAAAAATTGTGGCCAGACTGTGTCCCAGAGAGGGATTTTGAAGGGTTTGGGGCTGACCCTCAGGACCCTGAGCCTGTTGTGGAAAAAACTGTGGCACTGGGAAAGTCCATGGGGTTGGAGGTTAGTAGCGAGGATGTGGAAGAGTTGGTGGAGGACCACAATGAAGAGCTAACCACTGCAGATCTGCAAGAGCTTCATCTGCAACAGCAACAGACCACAGCTCAGGAAATTGCTTCTGAGGAGGAAGAAGAGATATGGAAGACGGTGCCTTCTTCAAAGATTAAGGAGATGTGTGCCAAGTGGACTGATGTGCAAAGATTTATGGATGATCTTCACCCTGACAAAGCCGTTGCAAGCCGTGTTGGCAACATGTACAATGACAATGTGGTATCCCATTTCAGGCAAGTTTTGAAGAAACGCCAGATACAGAGCTCTCTGGACAGTTATTTTGTGAGACAGGGGTGCAGTGACTCTCAAGCTGGTCCTAGTGGCATTAAAAAACAAAGAAGGGAAGTAACCCCAGCAAAGGACTTGGTACCAAAGGTCTTTATGGAAGGGGATTGCCATTCCAAACAATAATAATAATAATAATAATAATAATAATAATAATAATAATATCTTTATTTACTACAAGTACATGTACATGGTATACAGGCCTAGCTGACATCAGTGACATACTACTAAAAGAAAGCCCCTTTGTTATGCTGAGCATTTCTGAGCAGATTAGGTCAGTGTCCTAGGATGCGACTCACACCCAAGTACCCATTTTACTGATAGGGAACATAGACAACAGGTGTAAAGAAACACGCCCAATGTTTCTGCCCCGGCTGGGAATCGAACCCAGGCCCTCGCCGTGTGAAGCGAGAGCTTTAGCCACCAGACCACCAGAGCCCCATCTTCCACACATCAACAACTCTTCAATAAAGGTAAGTGTCATGGTTTTCTTTTTGTATTCTTTATGTCTCATCGTTTTCTGTGTAATTAAGTGTATATTTGATGTAAAAAATATTTTATTTTAATACTTTTATGTGTCTCGAACGGATTAATTGAATTTCCATTATTTCTTATGGGGAAAATAGATTCGGAGTTTGTAATATTCGGTTTTAGTAGCTCCCTCTGGAACGGATTAATTATGAACACCGGAGGTCCACTGTAAAGTGAATGTAAATGTCAGCAAGAACACTAAATATTTATAATTTATAATATTTTTAGTAAGATTATATTTACTATTGTTCTTTTAAATTAATACATTTTATATTATTACTAGAAGTACAACATCTTATAATTGTAACTCATTCTTCATCTTTTATTTAATATTCTATAATAATAATAATAATAATAATAATAATATTTTTATTTCGATGCATGTTACAAGTGTACACTGTTATTGGTAGTTACAATTATAAAACTGTAATGCAAGGAGAGCCACTGGCATGCCATGGCATTAGGGGCAGTTTATTCTAAAGACTTATTCACTAAGTACTTAATACTAAAGAAATTGATTGAGTTTATTCTAGTTCTGTATTATTTTAAATTATAATATGGTTATACATACTATTAAAAGACAATACAAAAGAAATTGGTTGAGTTTAATCAGGTTGTATATTTTATTTCAAGTTACAGTATGTTGATGCTATACTAGTATAATAACAATACTAGAAAAATTTATAGAGTTTCTTCTAGTTATATATTTTATTTCAAATTAAGAAAATGATGATACTATAAGATTTTAAATGACAATATGATGATATGAAATTGCAACAAGTGTTAAGGAGGATGAACATATCAAATTGAGATTATCTTAAGTAAATTAATATTGGGTTTGGAAGTTTGTTACAGTATGAGTATTTAGTATAGGGTGAGTAGGTGATTTTTGAGAAGAGTCTTGAATTGATTTTCTGAAAAGGTTAACTTAATATTTACTGGTAATGAAATCCAGATTCTGGGGCCCTTTATGTGCATAGAATTTTTACATTGGTTAGTATGGACTCGGGGTATGTCAAATAGTGATCTGTGTCTTGTGTCATGTTCGTGGGACCTATTAAAGTTGTTGATATTAGCATGTAGAGTTTTATGTATGTAGAAGGCACATGAATAGGTATGAATATTTTTTATGGTGAGTAGTTTTAAGGTTCTGAATATAGGTGGAGTATGCTGTCTAGAGTGGGAATTTGTTATCATCCTGACTGCAGCCTTTTGCTGGGTTATGAGTGGTCTAAGGTGATTTAATGTTGTTGAGCCCCATGCACAGATTCCATAGGTGAGATAAGGGTAGATAAAAGAATGACATAGTGCAATGAGAGCTGGTTGTGGCACATAATAGCGTATCTTAGATAATATACCTACTGTCCTTGAGATTTTCTTGGAAATTTGTTGTATGTGTGTTTGGAATTTAAGACTACTGTCAAGGTGGATTCCTAGGAATTTTCCCTCTGTGAGCCTTGTGATGGGTGAACCATTTAGCGTTATGTTAAGTGGAACATTTGCAGCTTTGTTTCCAAACTGAATGTAGTAGGTCTTGTCCGTATTGAGAGTAAGCTTATTTGTCATCATCCATGTTGATATTTTCTGTAATTCGGCATTAACTGTGTTGGCTAGTACGACTCGGGTTTGGGTGAGAGAAGACATATGTTGTGTCATCTGCAAACAAAATGGGTTTGAGTAGTTGTAATGCATTCGGTAGGTCGTTTATGTAAATGAGGAATAGGAGTGGCCCCAGGACACTACCTTGAGGGACACCGACTGTAATTTGTTGTGTGAAGAGTTCTTCCATTTGTGTACACGTACTGACTTCTGTTGCTAAGGTACGACTTTAGGTAGTTGAGGGGTGCCCCCAATACCATAGTGTGCTAATTTTGTGAGCAATAAATCATGGTCGACTGTATCAAATGCTTTGTGTAGGTCTATGAAGATTCCCAGCTGAACTTCTTCGTGTATATATATATATATATATATATATATATATATATATATATATATATATATATATATTATATATATATATATATATATATATATATATATATATA
>WNWK01058110.1:0-10548 GCA_009830355.1 Cherax destructor | reverse complement strand
GAAAAACATAGTTTAGACATGACATTTTTGTAACATAGTTTTATACTTTTGTCTTCATTATAATTTTAATTAAATCAGATTGAACAAAATAAATCAATAAGTTTGTGTTGCAATATCAAATTATAAGGTCATAAGATGAGTTACAAGGAGCACAAGGGTATATAAGGATATATGAGGTATTAGTTTCAGCATTTGTACTAGATTATATTTGATAAACTATTTTCTTTGAGCAGTTAAGTAAGGGGTTTTGAGGCTAAATGGTAGGAATTATAGTGAACAGTTTACAATAAAAGTATAGTTGAGTATTTAAGCTATTATATTTGAACATAAGTTGAACATGACATTTTTGAAACATTATAGTTTTATAATTTTGGATCATTTACAGTTTTTTTGTCTACATAATAGTATTATTAAATCAGATTAAACAAATTAAATCAATAATTTGTTTTGCAATAACTAGTTTATAAGGTCATTAGATGAGTTACAAGGAGCACTGGGTACATGTGATGGATTTCTTTATATTAGGTGGTTTATACATTATAAGATATAACATGGCATATACATTATGAGGTATAAGTTTCAACATTTGTACTAGATTATGTTTGATAAATTATTTTTCTTTGGGCAATTTTGTAGGTGGTTCTGAGGCTGGGGAAATCACAGTGAATAATGTTATTTTGTGGCAGTGTAAAGTTGTTTAATAACTTTGTGGGTAATGTAAAGTAGTGGGTATTTAGTTGTGGGTGAGTAGATGATTTTGTAACAGAGTTTTGAAGTGATGTACAGACAGGGTTTCTTTGGCAATCATAGGTAATAAATTCCAAATTTTTGGGCCTTTGATGTGTATTGCGTTTTTGCATAGTGTGAGGTGGACGCGAGGAACATGGAAGAGTGATCTGTGTCTTGTGTTATATTCATGTGTCCTGTTAAGGTTGATTAGGAGAATTTTGAGTTGTGGGTTAATATTTGAGTTTAGTGTTTTATGTATGTAATAAGCACTGTAAAAAGTATGGATGTCTTGTATGGTGAGTAAGTTTAGACTTTTGAATATTGGTGGAGTATGTTGTCTAGAATTGGAATTTGTTATCATTCGAACTGCAGCCTTTTGTTGAGTTATTAATGGTTTGAGGTGATTTATTGTTGTTGAGCCCCATGAACAGATTCCATAGGTGAGATAGGGGTAAATGAGTGAGTGATAAAGGGTAAGGAGAGCTGGTTGTGGAACATAGTACCTTATCTTGGATAATATTCCCACGGTCTTGGAGACTTTCTTGGAAATTTGTTGTATATGTGTCTGAAATTTGAGGCCACTGTCAAGGTGGATTCCTAAGAATCCACCTTGTGTGTGTGTGCATGTGTGGGAGAGAGGTAGGGAGAGAGTGGTAGAGAGGGGTACAGAGAGAGAGGGAGAGAGATAAAAAAGAGAGAGAGAAAAAGATAGTGGAAAAGAGAGGGGGAGAAAGAGAGAAAATGAGAGAGAGAGACAGACAGACAGACAGAGACAGAGAGAGAGAGAGAGAGGAGACGAAGGGAGGGTGGTTTTGAGTTTTATTGGGGGCGCTGGAGGGTCCTCGGCTTGGGAGGGAGGGTGGGTGATACGGGGACCCTGGGAGAGGGAGGATGGGTGGGTTATAAGATGGACCTCCGATTCCGTTATGTCATTCACATATACCAAAAACAGTACCGGTCCCAAGACTGACCCTTGTGGAACCCCACTCGTCACAGGTGCCCACTCTGACACCTCGTCACGTACCATGACTCGTTGTTGCCTCCCTGTCAGATATTCTCTGATCCATTGCAGTGCCTTTCCTGTTACGTGTGCCTGATCCTCTAGCTTTTGCATTAACCTCTTGTGAGGAACTGTGTCGAACGCCTTCTTGCAGTCCAAGAAAATGCAGTCTATCCACCCCTCTCTCTCGTGTCTTACTTATGTTACCTTGTCATAAAACTCCAGTAGGTTTCTGACACAGGATTTTCCTTCCCTGAAACCGTGCTGGTTGTCGTTTATAAGCTTGTGTCTTTCTAGGTGCTCCACCACTCTCCTCCTGATGATCTTCTCCATGACTTTGCATACCATACACATCAGTGACACAGGTCTGTAATTTAATGCCTCATGTTTGTCTCCTTTCTTAAAACTTGGGACTACATTTGCCATCTTCCACACCTCAGGTAGTTGCCCAGTTCCAATGGATGTGTTGAAGATATTTGTTAGTGGCACACTCAACATCTCTGCTCCCTCTCTTAGGACCCACGTAGAAATACTGTCAGGTCCCACCGCTTTTGAGGTATTGAGTTCACATAGCAGCTTTTTCACTTCCTCCTCGGTTGTGTGTATTTCATCCAGCACTTGTTGGTATACCTCCCTATTCTGAATTCCTAGAGTCCTTCCTGTCTCCTCTGTAAAGACTTCTTTAAATCTCATGTTGAGCTCCTCACATACCTCTTGGTCGTTTCTTGTGAACTCCCCACCTTCCTTCCTCAGCCTGATTACCTGGTCCTTGACTGTTGTTTTCCTCCTGATGTGGCTATACAACAGCTTCGGGTCAGACTTGACTTTTGATGCTATATCATTTTCGTATTGTCGCTGAGCCTCCCTTCTTACCTGTGCATATTCGTTTCTTGCTCTTCGGCTAATCTCTTTATTTTCCTGGGTCCTTTGTCTTCTGTACTTTTTCCATTCTCTAGTGCACTTAGTTTTTGTCTCCCTACACCTTTGGGTGAACCAAGGACTCGTTCTGGTCTTCCCATTACTTCTGTTTTCCTTGGGGACAAACCTCTCCTCTGCCTCTTTGCATTTGATTGTCACATATTCCATCATTTCTTTTACTGGTTTTCCTGCCAATTCTCTCTCCCACTGAACGTCTTGTAGAAAGTTTCTCATGCTTGTGTAGTCCCCCCTTTTGTAGTTTCGTTTCTCCCTTCCTATTCCTACTCCCCTCTCCACTTGTAGCTCAACTATATAATCAAAACACAAAACGTAATGATCACTAGCTCCAAGGGGCCTTTCATACGTGATATCCTCGATGTCCGAACTACTCAAGGTGAATACTAGGTCCAGTCTTGCTGGATCATCCTCACCTCTCTCTCTGGTAGTGTCTCTAACATGTTGATGCATGAGGTTTTCCAGTACTACATCCATCATCTTGGCTCTCCATGATTCAGGACCCCCATGGGGCACCAGGTTTTCCCAATCAATCTCTTTGTGATTGAAATCACCTATAACTAGTAACTTTGCTCTCCCCATGTGGGCTCTTCTGGCCACCTCGGCTAGTGTGTCTACCATTGCTCTGTTGCTCTCGTCGTATTCTTCTCTTGGCCTCCTGCAGTTCTGTGGCTGGTTGTACATTACAGCAATTACCACCTTACGGCCCTCAGACTGGATTGTCCTTACTATGTAGTCCCTTTCGCCCATTCCATCCATTCCTTCCACTTCCTCAAATCCCCACCTGTTGTTAATGAGCAGTGCAACTCCTCCTCCCCCTCTGCTCCCTCTATCTTTCCTGAGGATTTGATATCCTGGTGGAAAGATTGCATCTGTTATCATCGTGTGTGTGTGTGTGTGTGTACTCTCCTAGTTGTACTCACCTAGTTGTGGTTGCAGGGGTCGATTCATAGCTCCTGGCCCCGCCTCTTCACTGGCTGCTACTGGGTTACTCTCCCTGCACCATGAGCTTTATCATACCTCTTCCTAAAGCTATGAATGGAACCTGCCTCCACTACATCGCTTCCCAAACTATTCCACTTCCCGACCACTCTGTGACTGAAGAAATACTTCCTAACATCTCTGTGATTCATCTGAGTCTTCAACTTCCAACTGTGTCCCCTTGTTGCTGTGTCCCATCTCTGGAACATTCTGTCTCTGTCCACCTTGTCAATTCCTCTCAGTATTTTATATGTCGTTATCATTTCCCCCTTATCTCTCCTGTCCTCCAGTGTCGTCAGGTCGATTTCCCTTAACCTTTCCTCGTAGGACATACCCCTTAGCTCCGGGACTAGTCTTGTGTGTGTGTGTGTGTGTGTGTGTACTCACCTATTTGTACTCAGCTAGTAGTAGTTGCAGGGGTCGATTCATAGCTCCTGCCCAGCCTCTTCACTGGTCGCTACTGGGTTACTCTTCCTGCTCCATGAGCTTTATCATACCTCTTCTTAAAGCTATGTATGGATCCTGCCTCCACTGCATCTCTTCCCAGACTGTTCCACATCCTGACCACTCTGTGATTGAAGAAATACTTTCTAACATCCCTGTGATTCATCTGAGTTTTCAACTTCCAACTGTGACCCCTTGTTGCTGTGTCCCATCTCTGGAACATCCTGTCTCTGTCCACCATGCCGATTCCTCTCAGTATTTTATATGTCGTTTTCATATCCTCCCTATCACTCCTATCCTCCAGCGTCGTCCTGTTTTTTTCCCTTAACCTTTCCTAGTAGGGCATGCCCCTTTGCTCCGGGATTAGTCTTGTTGCAAACCTTTGCACTTTCTCTAGTTTCATTACGTGCTTGGCTAGATGCGGGTTTCAAACTGGTGCTGCATACTCCAATATAGGCTTAATGTACACGGTGTACAGAGTCCTGAACGACTCCTTATTGAGATGTCGGAATGCTGTTCTTAGGTTTGCTAGGCTCCCGTATGCCGCAGCAGTTATTTGGTTGATGTGTGGCTCAGATGTGCCCAGTATTATACTCACCCCAAGATCCTTTTCCTTGAGTGAGGTTTGTAGTCTCTGGCCTCCTAGACTATACTCCGTCTGCGGTCTTCTTTGTCCTTCCCCAATCTTCATGACTTTGCACTTTGTGGGGTTGAACTCCAGGAGCCAGTTGCTGGACCAGGCCTGCAGCCTATCCAGATCCCTTTCGATTGAATTCTTCTCATCGACTTCAAATCATCTGCAAACAGGGACACTTCTGAGTCTGTTCCTTCCGTCATGGCTTTCACAAATACCAGAAACAGCACCGGTCCTAGGACTGACTCCTGTGGAACCCCACTCGTCACAGTCGCCCATTCTGACACCTCTCCATGTACCATTACTCGCTGTTGTCTTCCTGACAGGTATTCCCTGATCCATTGCAGTGCCTGCCCTGTTATCCCTGCCTGATCCTCCAGCTTTTGCACTAATCTCCTGTGTGGAACTGTGTCAAACGCTTTCTTACAGTCCAAGAAAATGCAATCTACCCACTCCTCTCTTTCTTGTCTTACTGCTGTCACCCTGTCATAGAACTCCAGTAGGTTTGTGACACTGGATTTCCCATCCCTGAAACCGTGCTGGCTGCCACTGATAAGCTCGTTCCTTTCTACGTGCTTCACCACTCTTCTCCTGATAATCTTCTCCATGACTTTGCATACTATACATGTCAGAGACACTGATCTGTAGTTTAATGCTTCGTGTCTGTCTCCTTTTCTGAAAATTGGGACTACATTTGCTGTCTTCCATACCTCTGGTAGTCATCCAGTTTCGATACATGTGTTGAAGATTGTTGTTAGTGGTATACATAGCGCCTCTGCTCCCTCTCTCAGTACCCATGGAGAGATATTATCTGGCCCCATCGGCTTGAGGAATCTAGCTCGCTTAGCAGCCTCTTCACTCCTTCCTCGGTTGTATGTATTGTGTCTAACACTTGATGGTGTACCCCACCTCTCTGTCTTTCTGGAGTCCCTTCTGTCTCCTCTGTGAACACTTCTTTGAATCTCGTGTTGAGCTCCTCACATTCTTCACGGTAGTTTCGTGTGAACTTCCCTCTTTCCTTCCTCAGCCTGATTACCTGGTCCTTGACTGTTGTTTTCCACCTGATGTGGTTGTACAATAACTTCGGATCAGATTTGGCTTTCGCTGCTATGTCATTCTCGTATTGTCATTGGGCCTCCTTTCTTACCTGCACATATTAATTTCTGGCACTTCGACTGCTCTCCTTATATTCCTGGGTCCTTTGCCTTCTATACTTCTTCCATTTTCTAGAACATTTGGTTTTTGCCTCTCTACTCATTTGGGTGAACCAAGGGCTCATCCTGGCTTTCTCGTTATTTCTATTACCCTTGGTACAAACCTCTCCTCAGCTTCTTTGCATATTGTTGTCACATTTTCCATCATCTCGTTTTTTGACTTCCCTGCCAGTTCTCTGTCCCACTGAACCCCATGCAGGAAATTCTTCATACGTGTGTAGTCCCCTCTCTTGTAGTTTGGCTTCGTTCGTCCTGCCCTTCCTGCGTTCCTCTCCACTTGTAACTCTACTATATATTCGAAGCTCAGAACCACGTGGTCAATGGCCTCGAGGGATCTTTCTTATATGATGTCTTCAATGTCTGCACTACTCAAAGTGAATACTAGGTCCAGTCTTGCTGGTTCATCCTCTCCTCTCCCTCTGGTAGTGTCTCTTACGTGTTGGTACATAAGGTTTTCCAGTACCACCTCCATCATCTTAACCCTCCACGTTTCTGGGCCCCCTTGTGGCTCCAGGTTCTCCCAGTCGATTTCCTTGTGATTGAAGTCACCCACAATCAGCAGCTTTGCCCTGCATGCATGAGCCGTTCTGGCCACTTCAGCCAGTGTCAACCTTCGCTTTATTACTCTCATCATACTGTTGCTTTGGCCTCCTGCTGTTCTGTGGTGGGTTGTATATCAATGCAATTACCACCTTTGGACCTCCAGACTGAAGTGTTCCTATTATATAGTCTCTTGCTTCCCTGTCTCCTCTCTCTAGCTCATCAAAATCCCATTGGTTCTTGATGAGCAGTGCCACTCCTTCTCCCCCTCTGTTCCCTGTTTTTCCTCAGGATCTGATATCCTATTGGAAAGATAGCATCTGTTATCATTCCTGTGAGCTTGGTTTCTGTGAGAGCTATGATGTCCAGTGATGTCTCTTTGACTCTTTCGTGCCACTCATCCCTCTTATTCGTTATTCCATCAGCGTTGGTGTACCATACCTTCAATTTCCTCTCCAATATTGTGTTCGGGGGGTTCTGTGGGAGGAGGATCTGGCAGTGTGCTATGGGATTCTACAGTTTAGTGTGGGGTGGGAGCTGTAAGTGTGGATTGTGGGTTGTGTTGGGGTTGCGTGTTTGGTTGTGGGATTCTGGGGGTTGTTTTTTGTGCTTGCACTTGCTGCTCTGCCCTTCTCAGGTTGTTCTCTGCTGACTCTGTCCGTGTCTCTCGCCATAGCCCCTTTCGTTTCTGTGTCCTCTCCCTCAGCTTCTGTCATTTTGTTTTTGTTCTGTCATGGTCTAGGAATACCCTCTTATATATTGATGATTCCTTCAGCCTTGGTTTCTCTTGCAGGATCTTGTTCCGCACCATTTCTATCTCAAAGATCAGATTGACCGGCTGATTTCTCCCCTTCAAGAACCCCACTATTCTCTGAAAATTTGCTATCTCAGTCATGTCCTCTTCGCCTATTTCTTTGATGATATTTTCAATCTCTCGTTTTTCTTCCTGCTGTCTTTCATTGTGTGTCCTGAAGCCCGTGAATAAACACTGACCTCTTCCTCTCCTCTTCCCATTGCCTTTTACTCTGTGCTTCTGGGTCCAATTGGTACATGGACGTTGTTATTTCCTGTAACTTTTGGTGGCATGGTCGTGCCTCTGCATGAGACCTATCCCCTTCTCAACCTTCTTCCCCCTCCCCTACTGCTATCCCTGCTCCTAGAAGCTCTCCCCTTCATTCCTCGGCCCTGCTTGGAAGACTGATAGGGCCTGTCTCCTTCCTTACTGTTGGGATCCTCGTTCAGTAGGATTGTACCTGCTTCAGATGTCATGTCTTCTCTGGGCAATAGCCCTGTAACTCGCTTCAGCCTATTTACCTCATATTCTAGGGCCGGGCCCGTATCCTGGCTCCTACAGCTTCTAATTGCGACACCTATTTCTTCATCTACATCTCCATCCTCTTCTCCATTTTTGTAAAAAAAACTCCCCTAGTTTGCTCTCCCACTCTTGTTCCATCGTTTTTCATTGTTCTTCCATCCATTCTTCCTACCAGGAAAATCTTCCTCTGATCCCCTGAACCTTCGACTTTCCCTCTGAGTCAACAGTTTTTTTTTGTGTGTGTGCGTGTGAATGTGAGTCACTTCGTACGCATGCACTGACTTTGTGTGCGTTAAATTACTCTGTCAGCTCATGGAAAATCTTTGTCCTGCGTTTTGGTTGTCCAAGGTTATAGCAGTTTAGTTCTAGCTTATACAAGCCTGAAAACACTTATTTAACATCAAGGTCCTTGTATATTACTGTATCTGGTTGTTTACTGGTGACATTGTCTGACCTTACAACATGTGAAAATTTGTGTATGCAATAATTTCGCCAAAATCATTCTGAACATAACGAAAAAAATATATTTCATTGTGTTTGTTTATTAATAAATTAATGTTAACGTATCTAAAATATATTTAGTTGGGTTAGGCTAAATTAAATTGCGCTTGTTGTAATAAGGTTAGGTAGGTTTTCAAAGTTTCTCTTGGTACAAAATTATAAATTCTTACATTAACATAAATGAAAAAAATATATCTTTAAACGTATAAGAGAAAATTTTAGAAAGGACTTAATTTTAGATGAGTTCTTGCTAATTGACCAGTTTTACATAATCGGCACGACATATATATATATATATATATATATATATATATATATATATATATATATATATATATATATATATATATATATATATATATATATATATATGTATGTGTCGTGCCGATTAGGTAAGTTTAGTTCAGTTCAGACTCTCAGGTAAGGACCCACTAGGGCGAGGGGAAGTGGGGACAGAAGAAGAATAGCCGGTGAGAGGAAGAGCCGAAGTAGAAGAGAAAGAATCAGGACTAAACCCAACAGTCTAACTACTTATTGTATAGATTAGGTAAAACTTGGGATTTTGGCTTAAATATCAACGCTCATCTTGCCATATAAGAAAAGTGAAAATTTGTGTATGCAATAATTTCGCCAAAATCATTCTGAACCTAACGAAAAAAAAATATTTCATTGTGTTTGTTTATTATTAAATTAATGTTAACGTACATAAAATATATTTAGTTTGTGAATATTTCGCCTGCTCTTGCGAATTCCTAGCATATATATATATATATATATATATATATATATATATATATATATATATATATATATATATATATAATATGTCGTGCCGATTAGGTAAAACTTGCGATTTTGGCTTAAATACCAACGCTCACCTTGCCATATAAGACAAGTGAAAATTTGTGTATGCAATAATTTCGCCAAAATCCTTCTGAACATAACGGAAAAAATATATTTCATTGTGTTTGTTTATTATTAAATTAATGTTAACGTATCTAAAATATATTTAGTTGGGTTAGCTAAATTAATTGCGCTTGTTGTAATAAGGTTAGGTAGGTTTTCAAAGTTTTACATCGGCACGACATATATATATATGTCGTGCCGATTAGGTAAAACTGGTCAATTAACAAGAACTCATCTAAAATTAAGTCCTTTCTAATTTTTTCTCTTATACGTTTAAAGATATTTTTTTTTTCATTTATGTTAATGTAAGAATTTATAATTTTGTACCAAGAGAAACTTTGAAAACCTACCTAACCTTATTACAACAACCGCAATTTAATTTAGCCTAACCCAACTAAATATATTTTAGATACGCTGACATTAATTTAATAATAAACAAACACAATGAAATATATTTATTTCGTTATGTTCAGAATAATTTTGGCGAAATTATTGCATACACAAATTTTCACTTGTCTTATATGGCAAGGCGAGCGTTGCTATTTAAGCCAAAATCGCAAGTTTTACCTAATCGGCACGACATATATATATATATATATATATATATATATATATAATCATGGAATGCTTTATTAACAGACAGAATACATCAATGGAAAACATGAACATGGATAAAATGGTACAATATATCAAAGATTATGAATCTCCTCCAGCTCCTCCGAAGCCGGACGCGAGCCAAGTATGCAGCATGCGTTTTCCCTCTGGATGGCCACGCTGAGACGCTGGAACATGAACGTGGCTGCCCTTGGGTCCCTGGTGGTGTCGATGAGTCTGGAACCCAGTTCTTTAAGGAAACTTGTTGCATTTTTTCCCCAAGCTCCCAAGGTCTCTGATCCCACTGGGACAAATTGATACTGTTGGCTTATGTCCCTGTACTTGCCGATCTTGTACTCCTCTCTGTGGTCAGCAGCTCCTTCCTGTCGCCCGACACTGTGATGGATGTAGGTGTCAGCCAGTGTCGACACACAGGTATAATCCCATGCTAAGAGATTGCTATTCTTCCAAGGATAGATGGTGATCCCGTCGGGGCGGTTTGCTGGGTTGTGGGCGTTGTTGGCTGCTAGTGATCGAGGCTCTCTCTCGGCTGGGCATCCAGCTGTAGCAAGGGTTGTCTTTATGATGTCGTTGACCTCATTGTGTCTTGCATGCCAACCCTTGGTTTTAGAACAGTTAAGACCATGTAGACCATATTGGTCGGCTTGCGAATCGCTGCAAATACACGTATATTCCGTGTGAATAGGGGCAGCAAGGCGCAGAGCCACTGCAATACGAAGGGTCTTAGGGTCGAGGC
>WNWK01058109.1:0-10548 GCA_009830355.1 Cherax destructor | reverse complement strand
GGCTGACACTACTGAAGTCTCTCAGCTCAGGCTGACACTACTGAAGTCTCCCAGCTCAGCCTGACATTACTTAAGTGTCCTAGCTCAGGCTGACACTACTGAAGTCTCCCAGCTCAGGCTGACACTACTGAAGTCTCCCAGCTCAGGCTGACACTACTGAAGTCTCCCAGCTCAGGCTGACACTACTGAAGTCTCCCAGCTCAGGCTGACACTACTGAAGTCTCCCAGCTCAGGCTGACACTACTGAAGTCTCCCAGCTCAGGCTGACACTACTTAAGTGTCCCAGCTCAGGCTGACACTACTGAAGTTTCCCAGCTCAGGCTGACACTACTGAAGTCTCCCAGCTCAGCCTGACATTATTTAAGGGTCCCAGCTCAGGCTGACACTACTGAAGTCTCCCAGCTCAGGCTGACACTACTGAAGTCTGCCAGCTCAGCCTGACATTACTTAAGTGTCCCAGCTCAGGCTGACACTACTGAAGTCTCCCAGCTCAGGCTGACACTACTGAAGTCTCCCAGCTCAGGCTGACACTACTGAAGTCTCCCAGCTCAGGCTGACACTACTGAAGTCTCCTAGCTCAGGCTGACACATTTCATTACCTGGTGTACACAGCCCGTGTGATGGAATATGATAAGGAAGAACGTAACTAGCTTTTGTTGCCCTGATGTTGCTGTCGTATAGAGAACAATGTAGAAACACACTGCAAGTGTTCCAACTTTTGTTTGATTAAAACAATATCCTCTTGATCTTCTCTTGCAACAAACTTCACATCTTTCCCCTCCTCCTCCTCCTCCTCCTCCTCCTCCTCCTCTCCTTCCTCCTCCTTCCTCCTCCTCCTTTCCTTCCTTCCTCCTCCTTCCTCCTTCCTTCCTTCCTTCCTTCCTTCCTTCCTTCCTTCCTCCTTTCCTTCCTTCCTCCTCTTCCTTCCTTCTCTCCTCCTTCCTTTTCTTCTCCTCCTTCCTTCCTTTCCCTTTCCTTCCTTCCTTCCTCCTCCTCCTCCTCCTCCTCCTCCTTCCTCCTCCTCCTCCTCCTCCTCCTCTTTGTCCTCTTCTGCCTGCTCCTCCTTAGCCTTCAGTTTTCCCCATACACAGCCAAACACAACAACATTAAACAATGATGGGCCTGAAGCTGACAAACTAAATACCATCTATATTAGCAGCCTAGACATCATAAAATAGAGAAGCTAAATATTAACAAATATTACCAAATCAAGTGGACCAGATAGAAATCCTGCCAGAGTTATAAAGGAACGAAGATACCAAATTGCTTTTCCACTAACGTTAATATTGAACAAGAGATTAGAAGACGACAAGCTACCCAACGAAGGTAAACTAGCAAATATTTCCACAAAATTAAAGGAAATCCGTCTCGTGGCCTCAACTATCGTCCCATCGGCTTAACATCAATTTTAGGTCAATGGAGACTGATAAAGACTGTCAATTCTATGGAACATAGTTAATAAATTTCATGCCAGCGTTAATGACTGACTGGCAGGAAACAAGTGAGTGTTGTTGAATGGAGAGGTGTCTGAGTGGTTGAACTTTGTGGGTGGAGTTCTTCAGAGATCGGTTCTGGTCCACTCCTTTCGACAATGAATATAAATGATCTTGAGGTTGTGGGAAAACATCTAAAATTCGTTGATGACATAAAATTGGGGAAGATACAGATTGAGTTTTGAAAGTGACGTGGACGGGCTGGTGCTGTGGTCAGAGACGTGGAAAATGAATTTCAGTTTTGACATGTGCAAAGTAATGCATTACGGATACATAATAATAATAACAAACACGAATACAAAATATTTGTGTATTAATTAAGCAAAACAGAAGATAAGCACATTGGAGTATTCATTAACAATGACCTCAGAAGTAACAATGTATATATATATATATATATATATATATATATATATATATATATATATATATATATATATATATCTAATAACAGAGACAACAGAATTCTGGGTTTTATTGCTAAAACCTCTAGTTCAAACATGAGAATCCATATTACTTCTATAATAATGCACTTGTTAGACAACATCTTGAATATTATGTTCAGTTGTGGTTAGGCTCCAAATTACAGAAACGACGGATTAGACGGGACAGTGTAAAGAGAAGATCCACCAAACCATACCACGGGTGGGGTTCGAACCCCACCGTGGTACGGTTTGTTTGCATCGTGTCATTACGATTTCGTGAGTCATGAAGATCCACCAAACTCGTTCCATCACTCAGAAACAAATCACATAAAAGACTCAAAGCACTCAACCTTTCCCTCTTTTAAAAACGATCCTACGAGAACATCTCATTGAGTCCTTCATGAGGCACTGTAACCTGAACAACTATCTGAAATGTAAAATTAGACAAGGACTAAAAAAAAAGTGACTGAAACTTTGAGGCAAGAGATGTAACACAAAAGTGGGTGAAAACATTTTGCAAGTATAATTATATCAAAATGTAATAAACTACCTAAATGCATGGCCAAAACAATCATTGGAGAGCCTACTAAACAGGCACTTGGCCTAGAAATTTGACTGTATATGCAGGGGCAAACTGTGGTCAGTGGATTCCTGGTGTTAATTTAGCAAGTTAGTTTAGCAGAACCACTACTAGTGGTAACTAGAAGCAGAACCACTACTAGTGGTAACTACAAGAACCACTACTAGTGGTAACTACAAGAACCACTACTAGTGGTAACTACAAGAACCACTACTAGTGGTAACTACAAGAACCACTACTAGTGGTAACTACAAGAACCACTACTAGTGGTAACTACAAGAACCACTACTAGTGGTAACTAGAAGCAGAACCACTACTAGTGGTAACTACAAGAACCATTACTAGTGGTAAGTAGAAGCAGAACCACTACTAGTGGTAACTACAAGAACCACTACTAGTGGTAACTACAAGAACCACTACTAGTGGTAACTAGAAGCAGAACCACTAGTACACAGCTGTGTGAGTAACAGAAGAGTAACAACAACAGTTGTGGCAGCAGCAACACTCTGTATCAATGATGGTTCGTAGTCCAAGTGTTTCATCCACGTCTCTCTTATAAATTCCAAGACTTTTTTTTCAATATGGTATATTAATTTTTTTACCCCTAGTCTGATGCCTGCAGTGAAAGGTGTGCAGAGAGCCTTCTGCTTCATTACGCTTGGCTCAGTATTTTGTGTTGTAGGCAGAAGCTAGACAGTGTGAGCGAAGAGCCTCGGTGTGGACTTTATAGTCCTCTGCTGTCTCTCTCTCCTTTATACTTCTCCTCCTCCTCCTTCAGGTTCTCCTCCTCCTCCTCCTCCTCCTTCAGGTTCTCCTCCTCCTCACTGGAGGTCAGCTTCACGGTGACACAGTAACTGGTAGTTGGGTGCCGGGGAGGTGTGCGTGCGTGTGTGCGTGCGCGCGCGCGTGTGTGTGGGGGCCATTTTTCATGCGTTGATCCTCTGTGATAAAAACAAAATCGCGTCTGAATGCGGCGGCGGCGGTCTTTTCAATTTAGATTTGGCGTCTATGTCTTTGTCGGAGCGACGTCGCTCCTCCGATCTCCTCTCTTCTCTGTGTGTTCCATTGTGTTCTCTCTCTCCATCTCTATCTCCTGTCTCTCTCTTTGTCTCTCTCTCTATCTGTCTGTCTCTCTCATGTGTCAGTGTGTTCCTCTCTCATCTCTCTCTCATGTGTCAGTGTGTTCCTCTCTATCTCTCTTGTGTGTTGCCAGTGTTTTCCTCTCTATCTCTTGTGTGTTGCCAGTGTTTCTCTCTCTCTCTTCTCTCTCTCTCTCTCTCTCTCTCTCTCTCTCTCTCTCTCTCTCTCTGTGTTGTCAGTGTGTTCTGAAGCTTAGGCAGTGTACACAAATTGTTACTGTCTTGTGTTGCTTTTACTCGTAAGAGCATTAAACATCCAACACTGACTCTCACAAAATTGGCTCTACCAACACTGCCTCTCACAACACTGCCTCTCATAACACGCCTCTCAGAACACTGCCTATCACAAGATTGCCTTCACACCACTGCCTCTCACAATGTCTCTCATAACACTGTCACAACACTGCCTCTCACAACACTGCCTCTCATAACACTGCCTGTCAAAACACCACCTCTTACAACACTGCCTCTACCAACACTGCCTCTCACAACACTGCCTTTCACAACATTGCCTCTCCTAACACCGCCTCTCACACCACTGCCTCTCACAATGTCTCTCATAACACTGTCACAACACTGCCTTCATAACACTTCCTCTCACAACACTCGCTTCACAACACTGCCTCTCAAAGATTGCTCTCACACCACTGCCTCTCACAATGTCTCTCATAACACTGCTCTACCAACACTGCCACTACAACACTGCCTCTCACAATACTACTCTACCAACACTGCTCTACCAACACTTCCTCATCAACACTGCCACTCACAACACTGCTCTCACAACACTGCCTCACAACACTGCCTCTACCAACACTGATTCTACCAACACTGCCACTCACAACACTTCCTCTCACAAATATCTCTTTATAACAAAATTTTATCTGTGAAAGTTACCGTAACGAAATTTTTCTCTATAATGAAAGGAATCAGGATATAACAAGCAAGTGAAAATTTGAGTATTGTAATTGAGTGATTTAGTGAGATATATTGTGTGAGAACGTGGTTTGTTATTTGACCTCTCTCTCTCGATATATATATATATATATATATATATATATATATATATATATATATATATATATATATATATATATATATATATATTATTTCATTATTAACACATCGGCCGATTCCCACCAAGGCAGGGTGGCCCGAAAAAGAAAAAACTTTCATCATCATTCACTCCATCACTGTTTTGCCAGAGGGGTGCTTTACATTACAGTTGTAAAACTGCAACATTAACACCCCTCCTTCAGAGTGCAGACACTGTACTTCCCATCTCCAGGACTCAAGTCCAGCCTGCCGGTTTCCCTGAATCCCTTCATAAATGCTACTTTCCTCAAACTCCAACAGCACGTCAAGTATTAAAAACCATTTGTCTCCATTCATTCCTGTCAAATACGCTCACGCATGCTTGCTGGAAGTCCAAGCCCTTCGCAAACAAAACCTGCTTTACCCCTTCCATCCAACCTTTCCTAGGCCGACCCCTACCCCGCCTTCCCTCCACTACAGATTTATACACTCTCGAAGTCATTCTATTTTGATCCATTCTCTCTACATATCCAAACCATCTCAATAACCTCTCTTCAGCCCTTTGGATAATAGTTTTGGTAATCCCGCACCTCCTCCTAATTTCCAAACTACGAAATCTTTGCATAATATTCACACCACACATTGATCTCAGACATGACGACATGACATCTACATTGCCTCCAGCCTTCTCCTCGTTGCAACATTCATCACCCATGCTTCACACCCATATAAGAGTGTTGGTATAACTATACTCTCATACATTCCCCTCAGTTCTTTGTCTCCACAGACTCCGAAGTGCACCACTCACCCTTTTACCCTCATCAATTCTATGATTTACCTCATCCTTCATAGACCCATCTGCTGACACGTCCACTCCTAAATATCTGAATACATTCACCTCCTCCATACTCTCTCCCTCCAATCTCATATCCAGTCTTACGTCACCTAATCTTTTTGTTATCCTCATCACCTTACTCTTTCCTATATTCACTTTTAATTTTCTTCTTTTACATACCCTATCAAACTCATCCACCAACCTCTGCAACTTCTCTTCAGAATCTCCCAAAAGCACTGTGTCATCAGCAAAGAGCAACTGTGACAACTCCCACTTTGTGTTAGATTCTCTCTCTTTTAACCCCACACCTCTTGCCAACACCCGAGCATTCACTTCTCTTACAACTCCATCTATAAATATATTAAACAACAACGGTGACATCACACATCCTTGTCTAAGGCCTACATTATCTGGGAAGTAATCTCCCTCTCTCCTACACACTCTAACCTGAGCCTCACTATCTTCGTAAAAACTCTTCACTGCTCTCAGTAACCTACCTCCTATTCCATACACCTGCAGCATCTGCCACATTGCCCCCCTATCCACCCTTTATATTATATATATATATATATATATATATATATATATATATATATATATATATATATATATATATATTTGTGTATGCGAATAAAGAACAATATACATTACCCTGATAAAGTGCTGTAAGGAATTTCTAACCTGCGTTTCAGCCGCCCAAGAATACTGTGTCCCCGACGCTCTCTCCAGGACGCTGCTGTACACGGGCCACAAGTATATATATCCTTACCTGAATTAAAACCCTTTTTTACCTGGACCTCTGATTTTTTTTTTTTTTTTTCCCACACCACCGTAACTACCCAGTCATGTCCTCCTCCTGCCCTGCCCCACAACCAGCACCACCGCAGCACCACCGCAGCACCACCACCGCAGCACCGCCACCACAACACCAGGAGGCAAGCCAATATCTGAAGCCATAAGGCATCGCTACAAACGTCCTTTTGTGAGCGTCCAACGATGCCACTTGGCCTCCACAAAAACATTATCACACACTCCGTTTTTCCTTTCATTTCCTGTGCGCCGGCCTGCCGCGATAACATCACATTATAATGGGAAAAAGAGGCGGAAAGAGCAAGAGGAAGAAGAAAATGGAGAACGCCAACCAGGAAATGTGGTCAGAATTTATCAGCAAGAAAATTACTCCTGATCCCTGTTTGTTTTTGGTGTGTGTGCGTGTGTGTGTGTGTATTTTATGTGAGTGTGTGTGTTTCATGTGTGTGTGTGTGTGTTTCATGTGTGTGTGTGTGTGTGTGTTTCATGTGTGTGTGTGTTTCATGTGTGTGTGTGTGTGTGTTTCATGTGTGTGTGTGTGTGTGTTTCATGTGTGTGTGTGTGTATGTTTTATGTGTGTGTTTGTGAGTGTTTAATGTGTGTGTGTGTGGGGTTGCAGAGATCGAGACTCAGCTCCTGGCCCGCCTCTTCACTGATCGCTACTAGATCTTCTCTCACCCTGCTCCGTGAGCTTTATCATACCTCGTCTTAAAGCTATGTATGGTTCCTGCCTCCTCTAAATCAATTGCTAGACTATTCCACTTCCTGACAACTCTGTGACTGAAGAAATACTTCCTAACATCCCTTTGACTCATCTGAGTGTTCAACTTCCATTTGTGACCCCTTGTTTCTGTGTCCCCTCTCTGGAACATCCTGTCTCTGTCCACCTTATCTATTTCTCTCAGTATTTTGTATGTCGTTATCATGTCTCTCCTAACCCTCTTGTACTTCAGTGTCGTCAGGCCGAGTGTGTGTGTGTTTGTGTGTGTGTGTGTGTGTGTGTGTGTGTGTGTGTACTCACCTATTTGTGAGGGGTCGAGTCATAGCTCCTGGCCCCGCCTCTTCACTGATTGCTACTAGGTCCTCTCTCTCCCTGCTCCATGAGCTTTATCAAACCTCGTCTTAAAACTATGTATGGTTCCTGCCTCCACTACGTCACTTTCTAGGCTATTCCACTTCCTGACAACTCTATGACTGAAGAAATACTTCCTAACATCTCTTTGACTCATAGGAGTCTTCAACTTCCAATTGTGACCCCTTGTTTCTGTGTCCCCTCTCTGGAACATCTTGTCTCTGTCCACCTTATCTATTTCTCGCAGTATTTTATATGTCGTTATCATGTCTCCCCTAACCCTCCTGTCCTTTAGTGTCGTCAGGCCGATTTCCCTTAACCTTTCTTCGTAGGACAATCCCCTTAGCTCTGGGACTAGTCTTGTTGCAAACCTTTGCACTTTCTCTAGTTTCTTGACGTGCTTGACCAGGTGTGGGTTCCAAACTGGTGCTGCATACTCCAGTATGGGCCTGACGTATATGGTGTACAGAGTCTTGTACGATTCCTTAGTGAGGTATTGGAACGCTATTCTTAGGTTTGCCAGCCGCCCGTATGCTGCAGCAGTTATCTGATTAATGTGTGCCTCAGGAGATGTACTCGGTATTATACTCACCCCAAGATCTTTTTACTTGAGTGAGGTTTGCAGTCTTTGGCCACCTAGACTATACTCTGTCTGCGGTCTTCTTTGCCCTTCCCCGATCTTCATGACTTTACATTTGGCAGGGTTAAATTCAAGGAGCCAGTTACTGGACCAGGCTTGTAGCCTGTCCAGGTCTCTTTGTAGTCCTGCCTGATCCTCGACTGATTTAATTCTTCTCATTAACTTCACATCATCTGCAAACAGGGACACTTCTGAGTCTATCCCTTCCGTTATGTCATTCATATATACCAAAAACAGTACCGGTCCAAGGACTGACCCTTGTGAAACCCCACTCGTCACAGGTGCCCACTCTGACACCTCGTCACGTACCATGACTCGTTGTTGCCTCCCTGTCAGATATTCTCTGATCCATTGCAGTGCCTTTCCTGTTACGTGTGCCTGATCCTCTAGCTTTTTCATTAACCTCTTGTGAGGAACTGTGTCGAACGCCTTCTTGCAGTCCAAGAAAATGTAGTCTATCCACCCCTCTCTCTCGTGTCTTACTTCTGTTACCTTGTCATAAAACTCCAGTAGGTTTGTGACACAGGATTTTCCTTCCGTAAAACCGTGCTGTTTGTCGTTTATAAGCTTGTGTCTTTCTAGGTGCTCCACCACTCTCCTCCTGATGATCTTATCCATGACTTTGCATACTATACACGTCAGTGACACAGGTCTGTAATTTAATGCCTCATGTCTGTCTCCTTTCTTAAAAATTGGGACTACATTTTCCATCTTCCACACCTCAGGTAGTTGCCCAGTTTCAATGGATGTGTTGAAGATTTTTGTTAGTGGCACACTCAACATCTCTGCTCCCTCTCTAAGGACCCACGGAGAAATGTTGTCAGGTCCCACCGCTTTTGAGGTATCGAGTTCACATAGCAGCTTCTTCACTTCCTCCTCGGTTGTGTGTATTTCATCCAGCACTTGTTGGTATACCTCCCTATTCCGAATTCCTGGAGTCCTTCCTGTCTCCTCTGTAAAGACTTCTTTAAATCTCATGTTGAGCTCCTCACATACCTCTTGGTCGTTTCTTGTGAACTCCCCACCTTCCTTCCTCACCCTGATTACCTGGTCCTTGACTGTTGTTTTCCTCCTGATGTGGCTATACAACAGCTTCGGGTCAGACTTGACTTTTGATGCTATATCATTTTCGCATTGTCGCTGAGCCTCCCTTCTTACCTGTGCATACTCGTTTCTTGCTCTTCGGCTAATCTCTTTATTTTCCTGGGTCCTTTGTCTTCTGTAGTTTTTCCATTCTCTAGTGCAATTAGTTTTTGCCTCCCTACACATTTGGGTGAACCAAGGACTCGTTCTGGTCTTCCCATTACTTCTGTTTTCCTTGGGGACAAACCTCTCCTCTGCCTCTTTGCATTTTGTTGTCACATATTCCCTCATTTTTTTACTGGTTTTCCTGCCAATTCTCTCTCCCACTGAACGTCTTGTAGGAAGTTCCTCATGCCTGTGTAGTCCCCCCTTTTGTAGTTTCGTTTCTCCTTCCTATTCCTGCTCCCCTCTCCACTTGTAGCTCAACTATATAATCAAAACACAGAACCAAATGATCACTAGCTCCAAGGGGCCTTTCATACGTGATATCCTCGATGTCTGAACTACTCAAGGTGAATACTAGGTCCAGTCTTGCTGGATCATCCCCACCTCTCTCTGGTAGTGTCTCTAACATGTTGATGCATGAGGTTTTCCAGTACCACATCCATCATCTTGGCTCTTTATGATTCAGGACCCTGGGCTCCAGGTTTTCCCAATCAATCTCTTTGTGATTGAAATCACCCATAACTAGTAACTTTGCTCTCCCCATGTGGGCTCTTCTGGCTACCTCGGCTAGTGTGTCTACCATTGCTCTGTTGCTCCGTCATATTCTTCTCTTGGCCTCCTGCAGTTCTGTGGCGGGTTGTACATTACAGCAATTACCACCGTATGGCCCTCAGACTGAATTGTTCCTACTATGTAGTCCCTTTCACCCATTCCATCCATTCCTTTCACTTCCTCAAATCCCCACCTGTTCTTAATGAACAGTGCAACTCCTCCTTCCCCTCTGCTCCTCTATCTTTCCTGTATGTGTGTGTGTGTGTGTGTGTGTGTGTGTGTGTGTGTGTGTGCGTGTGTGTTTCACTAAGCATTTATCACAACAACTGGTCTTAACACAATGGGATGCAGCATAACTAACTGTCCAGGGCACTCGATTGACAACGGCAAGATCCTGGATTTGATTCCCTGGCTTGGGGAAACATTTAGGCAACTTTCATTACATTTCTGCTGCCCCTGCCCACCCAGCCTACTGCCCCTGCCCAGTCAGCCTGCTGTCCCTGCCCACCCAGCCTGCTGCCCTGCCCACCCAGCCTGCTGTCCATGCCCACCCAGCCTGCTGCCCCTGCCCACCCAGCCTGCTGTCCATGCCCACCCAGCCTGCTGCCCCTGCCCACCCAGCCTGCTGTCCATGCCCACCCAGCCTGCTGCCCTGCCCAGCCAGCCTGCTGTCCCTGCCCACCCAGCCTGCTGCCCCTGCCCAGCCAGCCTGCTGCCCC
>WNWK01058108.1:0-10548 GCA_009830355.1 Cherax destructor | reverse complement strand
GCCTCCCTTTATTTGGACAAGGTGTTACCTAGCCTCCTAGTTGACAAGGTGTTACCCACCCTTTCCTATTGGCAAGGTTCCTCCCCCCCCCCCAGGGACAAGGTGACCTCACCTCCCTAGTTGACAAGGTGTTCCCTCAGCCTCCCTAGTATGACAAGGTTTCCCTAGCCTCCCTAGTTGACAAGTGTTACCCAGCCTCCCTATTGACAAGGTGTTACCTAGCTCCTAGTTGACAAGGTGTTACCTCAGCCTCCCTAGTATGACAAGGTTTTACCAAGCCTCCCTAGTATGACAAGTTGTTACCCCAGCCTCCCTAGTATGACAAGGTGTTACCTCAGCCTCCCTAGTATGACAAGGTGTTACCTCAGCCTCCCTAGTATGACAAGGTGTTACCTCAGCCTCCCTAGTATGACAAGGTGTTACCTCAGCCTCCCTAGTGTGACAAGGTGTTACCTCAGCCTCCCTAGTATGACAAGGTGTTACCTCAGCCTCCCTAGTATGACAAGGTGTTACCCCAGCTTCCCTAGTATGAAAAGGTGTTCCTTCAGCCTCCCTAGTATGAGAAGGTGTTTAAACAGCCTCCCTAGTATGACAAGGTATTACCCCAGCCTCCCTAGTATGACAAGGTGTTACCTCAGCCTCCCTAGTATGACAAGGTGTTACTCCAGCCTCCCTAGTGTAACAAGGTGTTACCCCAGCCTCTCTAGTATGATAAGGTGTTACCCCAGCCTCTTTAGTATGACAAGGTGTTACCTCAGCCTCCCAAGTATGACTAGGTGTTACCTCAGCCTCCCTAGTATGACAAGGTGTTACCTCAGCCTCCCTAGTATGACAAGGTGTTACCCCAGCCTCCCTAGTATGACAAGGAGTTACCTCAGCCTCCCTAGTATGACAAGGTGTTACACCAGCCTTCCTAGTATTACAAGGTGTTACCTCAGCCTCCCTACTATGACAAGGTGTTACCTCAGCCTCCCTAGTATGACAAGGTATTACCTCTGCCTCCTTAGTGTGACAAGGTGTTACCTCAGCCTCCCTAGTGTGAAATGGTGTTACCTCAGCCTCCCTAGTGTGAAATGGTGTTACCTCAGCCTCCCTAGTGTGACAAGGTGTTACCTTAGCCTTACTAGTGTGACAAGGTGTTACCTCAGCCTCCCTAGTGTGACAAGGTGTTACCTCAGCCTCCCTAGTGTGACAAGGTGTTACCTCAGCCTCCCTAGTATGACAAGGTGTTACCTCAGCCTCCCTAGTATGACAAGGTGTTACCTCAGCCTCCCTAGTATGACAAGGTGTTACCTCAGCCTCCCTAGTATGACAAGGTGTTACACCAGCCTTCCTAGTATTACAAGGTGTTACCTCAGCCTCCCTACTCTGACAAGGTGTTACCTCAGCCTCCCTAGTATGACAAGGTGTTACCTCTGCCTCCTTAGTGTGACAAGGTGTTACCTCAGCCTCCCTAGTGTGAAAAGGTGTTACCTCAGCCTCCCTAGTGTGACAAGGTGTTACCTTAGCCTTACTAGTGTGACAAGGTGTTACCTCAGCATCCCTAGTGTGACAAGGTGGTACCTCAGCCTCCCTAGTGTGACAAGGTGTTACCCCAGCCTCCCTAGTGTGACAAGGTGTTACCCCAGCCTCCCTAGTGTGACAAGGTGTTACCTCAGCCTCCCTAGTGTGACAAGGTGTTACCTCAGCCTCCCTAGTGTGACAAGGTGTTACCCCAGCCTCCCTAGTATGACAAGGTGTTACCCAGCCTCCCTAGTGTGACAAGGTGTTACCCCAGCCTCCTTAGTGTGACAAGGTGTTACCCCAGCCTCCCTAGTGTGACAAGGTGTTACCCCAGCCTCCCTAGTGTGACAAGGTGTTACCCCAGCCTCCCTAGTGTGACAAGGTGTTACCCCAGCCTCCCTAGTGTGACAAGGTGTTACCCCAGTCTCCCTAGTGTGGCAAGGTGTTACCCTAGTTTTCCGTCATTAACAATGACAAACATATAATTTTCTGACGAAAACTAACCTAGAAACTTTACCTAACTTAAGGTTATTTTTTAACCAAATTCTATTAAATATATTATATATTTCCTATTAATCGAATATATATGACAGTTCATGTGCGATTAGAGTGGTTTTGGTGACTGTGTGAGCGAGCGAGTGTCCCATGCAACATCTCGCTTCCGTATTCACTCAGCATACTCTATTCTTAATATCACATACCTGCAAGCCCCTCCCAAGGAGTTCATCACTGGTAATCCCTTCCTTAAATCACTTGTAAAAGCAACTGCTCAAGAAGAAATACCTCGCTTAACTAGTAATAATAATTTATCAAAAGTTATATACACTGATGGATCTAAACAGGAGTCTTCTGGCAGGGCTGTATCTGCTCTGGTTGCCACCTCCAGCAGGAGTCTACTGTCAGGGCTACATCTGCTCTTGTTGTCAACTCCAGCAGGAGTCTACTGTCAGGGCTACATCTGCTCTTGTTGTCACTTCCAGCAGGAGTCTTCTGTCAGGGCTACATCTGCTCTTGTCACCCCCAGCAGGAGTATTCTGTCAGGGCTACATCTGCTCTTGTCACCTCCAGCAGGAGTCTACTGTCAGGACTACATCTGTTCTTGTTGTCACATCCAGCAGGTGTCTACTGTGAGGGCTGCATCTGCTCTTGTTGTCACCTCCAGCAGGAGTCTACTGTCAGGGCAACATCTGCTCTTGTTGTCACCTCCAGCAGGTGTCTACTGTGAGGGCTGCATCTGCTCTTGTTGTCACCTCCAGCAGGTGTCTACTGTGAGGGCTGCATCTGCTCTGGTTGCCAACTCCAGCAGGAGTCTACTGTCAGGGCTACATCTTCTCTTGTTGTCACCTCCAGCAGGAGTCTACTGCCAGGGCTGCATCTGCCCTGGTTGCCACCTCCAGCAGGAGTCTACTGTCAGGGCTGCATCTGCCCTGGTTGCCACCTCCAGCAGGAGTCTACTGGCAGGGCTACATCTTCTCTTGTTGTCACCTCCAACAGGAGTCTACTGACAGGGCTGCGTCTGCTCTTGTTGTCACCTCCAGCAGGAGTCTACTGTCAGGGCTACATCTGCTCTTGTTGTCACCTCTAGCAGGAGTCTACTGTCAGGGCTGCATCTGCCCTGGTTGCCACCTCCACCAGGAGTCTACTGCCAGGGCTGCATCTGCCCTGGTTGCCATCTCCAGCAGGAGTCTACTGTCAGGGCTCCATCTGCCCTGGTTGCCACCTCCAGCAGGAGTCTATTGGCAGGGCTGCATCTGCTCTTGTTGTCACCTAAAGCAGGAGTCTACTGTCAGGGCTGCATCTGCTCTTGTTGTCACCTAAAGCAGGAGTCTACTGTCAGGGCTGCATCTGCCCTGGTTGCCACCTCCAGCAGGAGTCTACTGTCAGGGCTGCATCTGCTCTTGTTGTCACCTAAAGCAGGAGTCTACTGTCAGGGCTGCATCTGCCCTGGTTGTCACCTAAAGCAGGAGTCTACTGGCAGGACTGCATCTGCTCTGGTTGTCACCTCCAACAAAAGTCTACTGGCAGGACTGCATCTGCTCTGGTTGTCACCTCCAACAAAAGTCTACTGGCAGGACTGCATCTGCTCTGGTTGTCACCTCCAGCAGGAGTCTACTGGCAGGACTGCATCTGCTCTGGTTGTCACCTCCAACAAAAGTCTACTGGCAGGACTGCATCTGCTCTGGTTGTCACCTCCAGCAGGAGTCTACTGGCAGGACTGCATCTGCTCTGGTTGTCACCTCCAACAAAAGTCTACTGGCAGGACTGCATCTGCTCTGGTTGTCACCTCCAGACTTCATAACGATAGCAACTTTGTTGAGTCAGGCATAAGAATTAACAACTGGGCGTCTACACTGCAAACTGAATTGTTTGCCATCCTAATGGCACTAAAGCTAACTTATGACACAAAACTTGACTCTATCATCATTACTGATTCTATGTCATCACTGAAGGCTCTTGACTCATATAATGACTCTAACAGTATGGTCATTGGAGAAGCCAGGTATAGATACTCAAAAATCCGGGACAAAGGAATTAATGTACAATTGCTATGGATTCCGTCACACATTGGATTACTCCTTCATGATAAAGTTGATATGTTAGCCAAGAAGAGTACCCAGAAGGAGAATGTAGAATATAACTTTGGTATATCTGTGTCTAGCATTAGGAATAATATTAGGAGAGAAGTAAATAATGAAAGTGAATGTTATAGGAATGCAGTTAGAAGACTGAGTAGATCTATAACCCACTATGATAACATGAACGTAAGCTAATACATTATTGGAGCAACTTGCAATGTGAACAGACTGACTTAGGCTTGCTTACAAGTACTTCTGGCAGTTTGGTAGACACACAGATGATGACCAAACCAAACGCAAAGTATGTGGGCAGTCCTATCGTCACTGTCTTGAACACTATGTACTTAATTGTCCACTTATTGAGGAATATAGAGATAGACAGTATAATAACCAATGTGATATGTCAAGATATCTTATTAATGAAAATAAGATACCAGACATATTAAGCAAATTTCCATGCAACAGATACGTTATCTGAAGATATAAATCCAGATGTACTCTTGTTAACCCTTTATTGGTCTAGTTCCTAGGCCTATTGTGTATCCATATGTTCTTGTGCTACCATCCACAGGATGGATATGAGGTACACAATAAACTAGCCACTACCATCCACAGGATGGATATGAGGTGCACAATAAACTAGCCACTACCATCCACAGGATGGATATGAGGTACACAATAAACTAGCCACTACCATCCACAGGATGTATATGAGGCACACAATAAACTAGCCACTACCATCCACAGGATGGATATGACATGCACAATAAACTAGCCACTACCATCCACAGGATGGATATGAGGTGCACAATAAACTAGCCACTACCATCCACAGGATGGATATGAGGTACACAATAAACTAGCCACTACCATCCACAGGATGGATATGAGGTACACAATAAACTAGTCACTACCATCCACAGGATGGATATGAGGTACACAATAAACTAGCCACTACCATCCACAGGATAGATATGAGGTACACAATAAACTAGCCACTACCATCCACAGGATGGATATGAGGTACACAATAAACTAGCCACTACCATCCACAGGATGGATATGAGGTGCACAATAAACTAGCCACTACCATCCACAGGATGGATATGAGATGCACAATAAACTAGCCACTACCATCCACAGGATGGATATGAGGTGCACAATAAACTAGCCACTACTATCCACAGGATGGATATGAGGTACACAATAAACTAGCCACTACCATCCACAGGATGGATATGAGGTACACAATAAACTAGCCACTACCATCCACAGGATGGATATGAGGTGCACAATAAACTAGCCACTACCATCCACAAGATGGATATGAGGTGCACAATAAACTAGCCACTACCATCCACAGGATGGATATGAGGTGCACAATAAACTAGCCACTACCATCCACAGGATGGATATGAGGTGCACAATAAACTAGCCACTACCATCCACAGGATGGATATGAAGTACACAATAAACTAGCCACTACCATCCACAGGATGGATATGAGATGCACAATAAACTAGCCACCACCATCCACAGGATGGATATGAGGTGCACAATAAACTAGCCACCACCATCCAAAGGATGGATATGAGATGCACATTAAACTAGCCACTACCATCCACAGGATGGATATAAGGTGCACAATAAACTAGCCACTACCATCCACAGGATGGATATGAGGTTCACAATAAACTAGCCACCACCATCCACAGGATGGATATGAGATGCACAATAACTAGCCACTACCATCCACAGGATGGATATGAGGTGCACAATAAACTAGCCACCACCATCCACAGGATGGATATGAGATGCACAATAAACTAGCACTACATCCACAGGATGGATATGAGGTGCACAATAAACTAGCCACTACCATCCACAGGATGGATATGAGTCACAATAAACTAGCCACTACATCCACAGGATGGATATGAGGTGCACAATAAACTAGCCACTACCATCCACAGGATGGATATGAGGTGCACAATAAACTAGCACTACATCCACAGGATGGATATGAGTACACAATAAACTAGCCACTACCATCCACAGGATGGATATGAGTCACAAAAACTAGCCACTACCATCCACAGGATGGATATGAGGTACACAATAAACTAGCCACTACCATCCACAGGATGGATATGAGGTACAATAAACTAGCCACTACCATCCACAGGATGGATATGAGTGCACAATAAACTAGCCACTACCATCCACAGGATGGATATAAGTGCACAATAAACTAGCCACTACCATCCACAGGATGGATATGAGTGCACAATAAACTAGCATTACCATCCACAGGATGGATATGAGATACAATAAACTAGCCACTACCATCCACAGGATGGATATAGGTACACAATAAACTAGCCACTCCATCCACAGGATGGATATGAGGTGCACATAAACTAGCCACTACCATCCACAGGATGGATATGAGGTGCACATAAACTAGCCACTACCATCCACAGGATGGATATGAGTACACAATAAACTACCACTACCATCCACAGGATGGATATGAGTGCACAATAAACTAGCCACTACCATCCACAGGATGGATATGAGTCACAATAAACTAGCCACTACCATCCACAGGATGGATATGAGTCACAATAAACTAGCCACTACCATCCACAGGATGGATTGAAGTCACAATAAACTAGCCACTACCATCCACAGGATGGATATGAGATGCACAATAAACTAGCCACACCATCCACAGGATGGATATGAGTCACAATAAACTAGCCACTACCATCCACAGGATGGATATGAGGCACAATAAACTAGCCACACCATCCACAGGATGGATATGAAGTGCACAATAAATAGCCACACCATCCACAGGATGGATATGAGATGCACAATAAACTAGCCACACCATCCACAGGATGGATATGAGTGCACAATAAACTAGCCACTACCATCCACAGGATGGATATGAAGTCACAATAAACTAGCCACTACCATCCACAGGATGGATATGAGGTGCACATAAACTAGCCACTACCATCCACAGGATGGATATGAGGTGCACAATAAACTAGCCACTACCATCCACAGGATGGATATGAGGTGCACAATAAACTAGCCACTACCATCCACAGGATGGATATGAGGTACAATAAACTAGCCACTACCATCCACAGGATGGATATGAGGTCACAATAAACTAGCACTACCATCCACAGGATGGATATGAGGTCACAATAAACTAGCCACTACCATCCACAGGATGGATATGAGTACACAATAACTAGCCACTACCATCCACAGGATGGATATGAGATGCACAATAAACTAGCCACTACCATCCACAGGATGGATATGAGGTGCACAATAAACTAGCCACTACCATCCAAGGATGGATATGAGTACACAATAAACTAGCCACTACCATCCACAGGATGGATATGAGGTCACAATAAACTAGCCACTACCATCCACAGGATGGATATGAGGTACACAATAAACTAGCCACACCATCCACAGGATGGATATGAGATGCACAATAAACTAGCCACTACCATCCACAGGATGGATATGAGGTGCACAATAAACTAGCCACTACCATCCACAGGATGGATATGAGTGCACAATAAACTAGCCACTATCATCCACAGGATGGATATGAGGTGCACAATAAACTAGCCACTACCATCCACAGGATGGATATGAGGTCACAATAAACTAGCCACTACCATCCACAGGATGGATATGAGGTCACAATAAACTAGCCACTACCATCCACAGGATGGAATGAGGTTCAATAAACTAGCCACTACCATCCACAGGATGGATATGAGGTGCACAATAAACTAGCCACTACCATCCACAGGATGGATATGAGGTACACAATAAACTAGCCACTACCATCCACAGGATGGATAGAGGTCACAAAACTAGCCACTACCATCCACAGGATGGATATGAGGTCACAATAAACTAGCCACTACCATCCACAGGATGGATATGAGGACACAATAAACTAGCCACTACCATCCACAGGATGGATATGAGGTACACAATAAACTAGCCACTACCATCCACAGGATGGATATGAGGTACACAATAAACAGCCACTACCATCCACAGGATGGATATGAGGTACAATAAATAGCACTACCATCCACAGGATGGATATGAGGCACAATAAACTAGCCACTACCATCCACAGGATGGATATGAGGTCACAAAACTAGCCACTACATCCACAGGATGGATATGAGGTACACAATAAATAGCCACTACCATCCACAGGATGGATATGAGGTACACAATAAACTAGCCACTACCATCCACAGGATGGATATGAGTGCACAATAAACTAGCCACTACCATCCACAGGATGGATATGAGGTGCAAATAAACTAGCCACTACCATCCACAGGATGGATATGAGTGCACAATAAACTAGCCACTACCATCCACAGGATGGATATGAGGTACAAAAATAGCCACTACATCCACAGGATGGATATGAGGTACACATAAACTAGCCACTACCATCCACAGGATGGATATGAGGTACACAATAAACTAGCCACTACCATCCACAGGATGGATATGAGGACAATAAACTAGCCACTACCATCCACAGGATGGATAGGTGAAATAATAGCCACTACCATCCAAGATGGATATGATACACAATACTAGCCACTACCATCCACAGGATGAAGGACAAAACCACTACATTCACAGGATGGATAGAGGTAACAATAGCACTACCATCCACAGGATGATATGAGGTACACAATACTAGCCTACATCCAGGATGAAGAATAAAAAATAGCACCATCCAAGATGGAAGGGGCACAAAAACCCCTCCTCCAGGATGGATATGAGGAAAAAAACTAGCCCACCATCCACAGGATGGATAAGGAAAACTAGCCACTACCATCAGGATGGAAGAGGACACAATAAATAGCCACACCATCCCGGATGAATGGGCACAAAAACTAGCCACTACCATCCACAGGATGGATATGGGAAATAAACTACACTACCACACAGGAGGATATGAGGTACACAAACCACTACCATCCCAGGATGGATATGGTTCACAATAGCCTACATCCACAGGATGGATGATAAATAAACAGCACTACCTCCCAGGATGGATAGGGTCACAAAAATAGCCCTACCATACAGATGATATGAGGCACAAACTAGCCACTACCATCCACAGATGGATAAGAAAAATAATGCCACTAATCCACAGGATGGATATAAGGAACAATAAACTGCCATACTATCCACAGGATGGATATGAGGTAACAATAAAAGCCCTACCATCCACAGGATGGATATGAGGTCACAATAAACTAGCCACTACCATCCACAGGAGATGAGGTATCTAATAAACTAGCCACTACCATCCACAGGATGGATATGAGATGCACAATAAACTAGCCACTACCATCACAGGATAGATATGAGGGCACAAAACTAGCCACTACTATCCACAGGATGGATATGAGGTACACAATAAACCACTACCATCCACAGGATGGATATGAGGTACAAATAAACTAGCCACTACCATCCACAGGAGGATATGAGATGCACAATAAACTAGCCACTACCATCCACAGGATGGATATGAGGTGCAAAAAACTAGCCACTACCATCCACAGGATGGATATGAGGTACACAATAAACTAGCCACTACTATCCACAGGATGGATATAGGTGCACAAATACCACACTACCACCACAGGATGGATATGAGCCAATAACTAGCCACTACCACCACAGGATGGATATAGGCACAATAAACTAGCCACTACTATCCACAGGATTGAAAAGGTGCACAATAAATAGCCACTACCACAGTATGGATATGAGGTACACAATAAACTAGCCACTACCATCCACAGGATGGATATGAGGTGCACAATAAACTAGCCACTACCATCCACAGGATGGATATGAGGTACACAATAAACTAGCCACTACCATCCACAGGATGGATATGAGGTGGACAATAAACTAGCTACTACCATCCACAGGATGGATATGAGATGCACAATTAACTAGCCACTACCATCCACAGGATGGATATGAGATGCACAATAAACTAGCCACTACCATCCACAGGATGGATAGGTGCACGATAAAATAAGCACCAACTCGACAAACCATATACCTTACTGGTCAGTTTGACATATTATCCCATCTTCTAATACGTAAAACAATTTAAGATGACTCAGAAATCTTTACTAAATGATATAAACTGGGAAGATAGCCTAAGCATCACGGATCCCAACCTATGTCTAGACCAAATTAACTCTGTGGCACTTGAGGTTTGCTCAAGACAAATTCCCTTAAGGAAAAGGAGGAGAAGATGTAAACTAGAAAGAGAGAGGTGCTCCTATACAGGCGAAGGCAGAGAATAACGGAGCGGCTACAAGAGGCCAATATATTTGAAATACGTAGGAGACACTGGTCA
>WNWK01058107.1:0-10549 GCA_009830355.1 Cherax destructor | reverse complement strand
ATTTTCACTAAATGATGATCTGATAGGGAAAAAAATTCTATAAAAAACTTTATACTCAGATCACAACATAATAGAGGCCCAGACATGTAGGGGGGGCCCCAGATCGACAAAATGTGATCAGTTGCGGGGGACCCTTTTCTCCCCAATTTCAAAACAAAACATAAGGTGGGACCAAGAAACCAAGCCCCAAATGATATAAAATGGGAAGATACCCCTAAGCATCATGGCTCCTAACCTATGTCTAGAACAAATTAACTCTGTGGCACTTGAGGTTTGCTCAAGGCAAATTTCCTTGGGGAAAAGGAGAAGATGAAAAATTAAAAAGGGGGGCGCCCCATACAGGCGAAGGAAAAGAATAACATAGCCCCACAAGGGGCCAGTATATCTGAAATACGTAAGGAGGCACTGGTCAGAGAAATAGCAAACATCGAATTAAAACTAAAGGAATCTTACGGGAATCAAAAAAGCGGGAAGAACTAAAAGCCATAAATGAAATTGAAAAAAACCCCAAAGATTTCTTTTCTTATGCGAAAAAAAAGTCAGAACAACACCCGAATGGGCCCCAACTAAAACGAGAGGGGGTCCTACACAGATGACAGCAAGGAAATGAGTGAGTTACTAAAGTCAAAAGATGACTCTTTTTTAACGAGCCGTTTAACCAGACTGAAAGTTGAAGACTTAAATAAATTTTTTTTATGGGGTGCCCCCAGAACCTGGTGGGCGCAACTTATCTGACATTACCCTGACGCGACATGACTTCAAAAAGGCGATAAATGACATCCCCTGCCCTGCTCCTTTTCCCTGTTTCATGGAACTGTGTTCATCAAGAACTGCATTCCCAAACCCACTTTTAACATCCTATGGAGGGGGGAGCATGGACACTGGAGTCGTCCCCCGTTACAAAAAAGCAACAGACATAGCCCCACTCCAAAAAGGGCGGCAGTAAAGCAAAAACAAAGAACTACAGACCAATACCGGGAGTCTACCGGGAGAGAATTCCAGGGGCCCAAGGCCCCCCAGCCCGGTTTGGGCCAGGCCTCCTGTTGGACCAGAGCCTGATCCCAAACCCCGGCTGTTACCGCTGGCCGCACACAGTCCAACGTACGAACCACAGCCCGGCTGATCAGGTACTGACTTAAGGTGCCTGTCCAGTGCCTGCTTTTAAGACAGCCAGGGCGTTGGTAATCCCCCTGATGTATGCTGGGAGGAACTTGAACAATCTTGGGCCCCTCACACTTATTGTGTTGTCCCTCAACGTGCTAGTGGCACCCCTGCTCTTCTTTGGGGGGATGTTACATCCCTTTGGAGTTTTTTTTGCTTTCATAGGGAGTGTTTTTGTGTGCAAGTTTGGTACTAAGCCCTCGAGGATTTTCCATGTGTAAAAATTTGTATCTCCCCCTTTTTGGTTTCTGGAAGTACAGGTTTGGGAAACCCTCCCTTTTTAATGGTTGAGGTGGTTTATCGCACTTATGCGTGCGGTGAAGGTTCTCTGCACTTTTTCAAGGTCAGCAATTTCACCCCCCCAAAAAGGGCAGTTAGTGTGAAACAATATTCCAGCCTAGATAGAACAAGCGATTTTAAAGGGTAAAATGGGCTTCATCCCTGGTTTGAAGGTTCTCATTATCCATCCTGTCTTTTTTCGAGCAGATGGAATTCCCACATTGTTATGGTCCTTGGGGTGAGATCCTCTGACATGATCCTCCCAAGTCTTTGACATTATTTTTTCGATCTATTGTGTGGTTGGAATTAGTTTTGTACTCCGATGAGATTTTAATTTTTTTCACGTTTTCCGTATCTGAGTAATTGAAATTTCTCATCATTGAATTTCATATTGTTTTTGCAGCCCATTTAAAGATTTGGTTTATGTCTGCTTGGGTTTTGGGAGTGTCTTCAACGGTGGACACTGTCATACAGATTCGGGTGTCATCTGCAAAGGAAGACACAGCCCCTTGGCTTATACCCCTTTCAATGTCTGATAGGGAGGATGAGGAATAGGATGGGAGCAAGTACGTGCCTTGTGGAACAGAGTTTTTCACAGTAGCTGCCTCAGACTTTACTCTGTTGACTACTACTCTTTGTGTTCTACGTGTTAGGAAATTATAATCCATCTACCAACTTTTCCTGTTATTCCTTTATCCCCATTTTGTGTGCTATTTTAAATGGGCACACTTGTCAAAAGGTTTTAAAAAAAATCTGTGTATATAACATCTGCATTCCCTTTTTTCTTCTAGGGGCATCCAGGACCCTGTCATTTGTGGCCCGTAAATTTGGGGCAGACAGGAGCGGCCTGCTCTAAACCCATGCTGTCCTGGGGGTGCAATTTTTATGGGTTTTCCCAAAATGGGTGGCGATCTTCTTCGTAGAACCCTTTCAAAGATTTTTTGATTGGGGCGTTAAACGCAATTGGTCTGTAGTTCTTTTTATTGCTTTTTTCCTTTCCCCTTTGGAGCGGGGCTATGTCTTTGTTTTTAGTAGCTGCGGGACGATCCCAGTGTCCAGCCCCCCCTCTCCATAGGGTGTTAAAAGCATGTGATAGGGGCTTTTGCAGTTCTTGATGAACAGGGAAATTTTTTTGAGTCTGGGCCTGGAGCGGAGTGCATGGGCATGTCATTTTTGCCTTTTCAAATCATTTGGGGGTTGTGATGATGTCAGAAAGGCATGCGTCTGTCAAGTTCTTTGGGACTCTCATAAAAAAAAAATTTAGGGGTTTGTGGGTAACGTCCCCTATAAAAAAACTTTGAAAGGGGTTTTAAGAAACAAGATCGCCACTCCCTCTAGATAAGATCAATTACACAATCCCGGGGAGCATGGGTTTAGAAGGGAGGTCGCTCCTGTCTGTCCCAACTACTGGGCCACTATGAAAAAACCTGGATGCTCTAGAAGATAAACAGAATGTAGATGTTATATACACAGACTTTGCAAAAGCCTTTGATAAGTGTGACCATGGTGTGATAGCACAAAAAATGCGTGATAAAGGAATAACGGGGAAAAGTTGGTAGATGGACCCTATAATTTCCTAACAAGTCGAAACAAAGAGGTAGTAAACCCAGAGTAAAATCAGAGGGGGGCGGGAAAACCCTCTGTTCCAAAGGCACAGTAGTACTCGCTCCCATTCTGTTCCTCATCCTTATTTTAAGAAGGGATACCCCAGCCACAGTGCCGTGTTTTCCCTTTTTGCAGATGACACCCGAATCTCCCATGACAGTGTCCCCCATTGAAGACACTGCAAGACTCCAAGCAGACATAAACCCAAAATCTTTAAAGGGGCTGAAAAACAATATAAAGTTCAATGATGAGAAATTTCAATTATTCGGGTGGGTCTTGGGAAGAAAATATAGGTTGTCAAAGACACTCCAAAAAAAGGGGGATGGTTACGATATATTTACAGTCTGTGAGGAGAGATCCCAGCCCCCGTCTGTTCAGCTTGTATGTCTATGCCCGGAGCGGGGACGCCATGCGTTCGCATGCCAGGCGCTGAGCCTCTGACGTCAGCGGGTATCGGGGCGTCACCCCAAAGGGCCCAAATTTTATAACAAGGATGAATGCGGATACATTTTCCAAAGTGTATATATGATATACACGACAGCTGGGGCCATGTTATCGTATGACGCCTCGGCATACTAGACAACTCTATAGGCTGAACAGACAGGTGGTACTGGGTGAATCTATACAATAGCAAACACATTATAACTTAGAACTAATCAAGATTAATCTTACTATCGCACTTTTTGGGAGTTAATGGTACTTAAGAGGATGTTAAGGGATCTAGATATAAACATTATATATATTACAATTACAATTTGCAAATTTGATCGATCAATCGATGTGTATTCATGCACTTTTACGGCTTCTGAGGAAGAAA
The DNA here is from genome assembly GCA_009830355.1 of Cherax destructor. Classification (NCBI taxonomy): domain Eukaryota; kingdom Metazoa; phylum Arthropoda; class Malacostraca; order Decapoda; family Parastacidae; genus Cherax; species Cherax destructor. Next base: position 6,687 of record WNWK01058107.1, on the reverse strand, counting down.
TAAATATTTACAGGAAGAATTTTTAACAGGAAAGATAAACTCGGCACACGGGTTATACTGTTAAAACTCAGAACTCGGAAGAACTTGAACACACAAAAATCTTACTAAATACTAGAAATCTGATAACAAAACAAAAGCCCAATAATTCGGTTCTATTCTGGTTTTTAATTTTCTATCTTTAGCTCACAACTTATGATCACTTTCCTACTGAAGGAATGAACAAACTCAGTATTGATTAACTTATAACCCCACTTTCCACTGAAAGGAACGAACAGGCTCGGGGGAAAGGGATGGATCTCCCCAGTTGAAATAGTTAGCTCAATAACAAAAATTTGAGAAAAGAAAAACGGCTCTCACTATCTCTTACTGCAGGTAAAAAGGGTACTCGACACACAACACTTTACTCTGCAAAGGCTTACGTCAACGGGAAAGATCACTATCTGGAACACGAGGGACAACAACTGGCCCCGGGTGAATACCAAACAACGAAACGGCTTTCTGTAATTGCTTTTGACCGCGAGAGATGCTATAACTCTTTCCCAAATAGTTTTTCCCAATCCGTCCCCTGGAGGGAACTACTACTTGAACTAGCAACTTTGGGGAAGGATAGATTTGGTTTTTGGCGGCCCGGGATACCCCCCCGGCACCCTAGGCTTCAAACGCCCCCTTGCATGCAAGATATTGTGGGGACTGAGTTCCAAAAGGGTGACAGTACTATTACTAGTGCCTTGACCGCCGGCAACTTAACAAATGAACACATACTTTCTACAAGAACTAATCGGGAAAACTTCACTTTCCCCAATCCTCTGGCAATTCTCTGATACAAGCTGGAAGAACAAACACATTGCTCAAAGGCTAGAGACTTTCTATCAGACAGTAAGGGAGGGTGGGAATTTTTTACTGACTCATTATCATTATAACTCTGAATAGTAGCCCCAACAGTTTTTCCCTTAATTTACTTGGCTCATTGCCTTGACTGGCAGCAAACACATTAGTACGACTTGATTTTACGGGAGACATGCCCCGGGGCAATTAAACGAAAATTGAAAAAAAAGAAAAATTAACACAAGTATATGGCACAATATTACTTAACTGGAAGGAATTGTTAACTATTCTGCACAAGTTTATGAATAACTGCAAAATAACACTAAAGAAAAGATAACTCACGGGAAATTGACTTGGCAAGAAAATTCAACACACTAAAATAAGAACAATCTAGTTTTTTACTTGAGCTAACTGCAAAATGAGTTTTTTTTTTTAAATATCAAAAAAATTGCAACACAATAAAAAGAATGAAATGCCCAAATAATTAAAAGAATTCAATAATGGTTATGGCAATAGTAACAATCTGATAAAACAATTCAATAAAAATTATTCACTGGCAAAAATTTAAAGTAACTTTTTCTGCTTGAATCACTTAGAAAGTTCACTGGAATATTACTTATTACACTTAGGAAATGACAAGTTACTTGAGCAATTAAACACAACAAAATTTATGAAACAAAAAAGAATACTGGCGGGAAATTTTAAATTTTCACAAAATCAATTTCAGGAGTGATTGATTGATAAAATCACACTGGCATAAATTTTTGCACACCACACAAAGATATTAGAAATAAAAAAGTTTGAACACTCTTACTTTAATTGCAAGCAAACAAGGGAACTCAATGGGAAAAAGTTTGGAACAATTTACTAAAAATGACTTTTTAAAAAACTTTGAGTGAATTTTTCAAAACACATGAAAGCAAATGAAAATTAATGACAATAAAATGGTTTTAAACTTACATTAGCTGGAAGATACTCATCAAAGGCACAATCAGATAACTTACTGCTTATACAAAGTCATGCTCTTGTTGACTATAAATATATATATTTAATTTTTGGGGCAAAATAATATCTTCAGTAAATTATTTCTCTTTGTCTGCAAAATGAAGGACATTAACACTATACAAAAAGAACAAGTACACAAAACAATATTGGGTGCAATGGGAATAATTACACTGACTGCAACACATAAGAATTGCAGGGAAAATTACTGTTAAAAAAGGGTTAAAAAATTTCTTTGGGGGAGAAAAAAATATGTAGTTACTAAAACAAAAATTTAAATTTAAATTTCACAATTAACATTAACAAACAAAAGGGGAAAGGAATAAAAATGATAACTCTGGGGTAGAACACTTGGTGGAAAACAAAAAATTTAAAAAGAAAAAAAAAATTAAGCAACACATGGACAATGCTGGGGAAAAAAAAAAAAAAAATTTTTTTTAAAAATTTCTACTTGGGGAATATTGGAACAGTAGATTACTTTTTTAAAAAAACTGTACTTACTGCATACTTAGTAACACAACGAAATTCCAAAAAATTATAATGCAATAATTAACAAGAGACAATACTAGTGAAATCAAAAAATTTAAAGCAAATAATTAATTTAAAAAACACTTCCCAGGATAACTCAAAATTTCTGTAACTGGCAAAAAAGTCTCCCAAAACACGGAATTGTCTATAGATTATCTGAAAAAAAAAAAAACAAACACATTTAAATTTTCTCTAGGGGTTTTAAAAATTGACTGAAGGGGGTATAGTGGTGGTGGTGATGGTGGTGGAGGATGGTGGTCTGGTCCACTCGTTGATAACTTGAATTTCATAAACCGGGGTGAACTACGAACCAGGCTTTTTTAAAGTTGGCACAACAGTTCAAAAAAAACACCCAAGACGCCGACCTGATTTGTAGCTAATAAACTGCTTGCAGGACCCAGTTAAGGGGGAAATAATCCACACTTAATGCTTTGTGTGGGTGGGGAAAACGTGGTTAATGGTGCCCACCTTAGCGTGGGTGGTGGTGGGGGCTGGGAGGGGGAAAAAAGGCCCCCTTTTGCGTGCCTGTGGCTTACGGGCTATAGCCCCTTTAATTTTAAACCCCGGGTGGCTTGAATAACCCAGGATACCACAGGGATGGTATTTATCAGAACAACCCCAAAACACTGGGGAACAAGGGCGATATAAATGCTTTAAATCCCTGGCTTACTTTCAAAAGCAGAGTGGCTTGCTGGCTTAGTAGAATATTTTCACACAGATTGGCTGGCTAGAAAACTTGTAACAAATTAGCACAGCAAGGTAGAAGCTGGCTTAAAAACCTAGCTGACGTAACTGGGGGTGGCTTACTGGCTGGGTATGGTACTTCCCCCCACAAACTGGCTTATCGTTCCCGAATTTCAAAACCCGGGGCAACCCCTCGTATGTTTTAACAAATTAACATATGGCCCTTAGCTGACCAGGAGATACTGTAGACTGCTTGGGTGTAGGTAGCTGGTAACGTCGCCCGGAGGCACAAGACTGTTTGCTTGCTTGTCGTTGTCTATTTTCAATAACAGCGTAATCGATAAAAAATTTCGGCACACCGCTGTCACCACTTTTTCGGGTGGGTCTTTGGGGGGAAAATATAGGTTGTCAAAACCCCCTTTGTAAGGATGGTTACGGAAAATTTACAGTCTGTGAGGAGAGATCCCCGCCCCCGTCCTTCAGCTTGTATGTCTATGACTTGTCAGCGAGGACGCCTATGGGCGCTATGCACAGGGCGGCCTCCCGACGTCGGCGGGTATTGTGACGTCACCCCAAAAAGGGACCAGCTGTATAACTAGGATGAAAGGATACACTACACAAGTGTATAAAAGGATACGGGCCGACAATTACCCCCGATAGGGAAAAACGGGGGGAAAATTTAAAAAAATTTATTGGGAAAAAAAAATTTCCCAAACCCACACAATGGGGCAAAAACCTAATGTCAAAGACCTGGGAGTGATCATGACAGGGATCTCAACTTCAAGGACCATAACACTGTAGCAATTCATCTGCCAGAAAAAAGACAGGATGGATAATGAGAACCTTAAAAACTGGGGATGCCAAGCCCATTTTGGGCCTTTTCAGGTCGCTTGTTCTATCTAGGCTGGAATATTGCTGCACACTAACCACTTTCGGCAGGTGAAATTGCTGAACTAAAAAATGTACAGAAACCTTCACAGCACGCATAACGCAATAAACCACCTCAATTACGGAACGCTTAAATTTTCCCCTAAACCTATACTCCCTGGAATGCAGGGGGGAGAGATACATTATTATAAAACACTTGGAAAATCATAGGGGGATTAGTCCCCTTTGCACACGAGTGTCACCCCCTATGAAAGAAAAAAGACTCGGCAGACGATGTAACATCCCCAATGAAAACGGGGGTCCCACTAGCACTTTGGGAGAGACAACACAATAAGTGTAAAGGGGCCCAAGACTGTTCAACTGCCCCCCAGCATACATAAGGGGGATTACCAATAGACCCCTTTGTTTTTAAAGCAGGCACTGGACAGGCACCTAAAGTCAGGGGCCTGACCAGCCAGGCTGTGGTTCGTATGTTGGACTGCATGTGGCTAGCAGTAACAGGCTTGTTTATCAGGCTCCGATCCAACATGAGGCCTGGTCACCAAACCCGGGGCCCCAGGGGCGTTGACCCCTGGAAACACACTCCCGGCAAAAATCCAGGTTTTCTTCTATTTTATCGACTGAGCACAAGAAATGCCCCGTCCCAAATGTGTATCCCCCACCAAATTAAGTGATCAAATTTGGGAATTTGGTTAATTTAAACACAGTTCAAAATATTTAAATTAAGGTCCAGAATCAATGGGCATTAAACTAACATTTCCTCTGTTTTTTTAGTTACATTTTCCCGGCTATACAAGTGTAAAGTAAAGTAGTAAAGTAAATTTTATATCATTGCAATTTTACATAGATATTTGTAGTTACAATCATAAACTGAAGTGCAAGGAGAGCCACTGACATGCCATGGCATTAGGGGCAGCTTAATCTAATGACTTTTTCACACTGAATTTTTATTCACACCAAAAAATTTAGATTTACTGTTATGCAATATTGTAATAATTTTAAAAATAATAGCGCATTCGTGAATGCACATTATACCCACCAGCTAATGTGTATTAGATACATGATGTCATTTGTTTGCTTTTAACCCCGTAAACGGTCCAAACGTATAAAACGTTTGCCTTCCCCCTTTTCAATTTTTAAAAAAAATTTTTTTATAGAAATAAAGAGCACATTTTTCTAAGTGTTATAGGATAAAAAAAAATAGTGTCAGTCCCCCCCGATATAGGGCCCGAAAGTTGGCACTGAATGCTCACCTGATGGCAACCGAGTCCTCTTTGAAAGTGTTCCCCGATATTTTTTTTTTCTTTTTTATATTTTTTTTTAAAATTTTTTTATGTTCTGAAAATTTAAAATTTTATAGTAGTTCTTTTTTTTAAGACTAATATTAGATACTGAAATTGAAATTCAGATTGTCACACCTGACAGGTGGACATTTACACTTGCCTTGGTCATTTAGTATTGTCCCAAGGGGAAAATATTCGAAGTATTTTTTAGGTCCCAGCAATGTTTTGAATACGTGGGAGTATAAAATAATAATAATAATAATAGGAATAATAAGAATAATGAAAATAATAATAAGAATAACAATAATAAGTTCCCTTAAACAGATGTAAGACAAGTCAGTCCACTGCTGGCCCGTGATAAGATGAGTTAATTGGTGACATTTGATGAGCATTCCCCAGGGGTTTAGTGATAAGATAAGATAAGGAGGACATTTGATGAGCATCACCCTCTGTTTTCACTGTTACACAAACATCTGTCTGTCAAACTCTGTATCAAGTTCTCTATCCCGTGTCTGTCAAGCTTCCCGTCTATCTGTCTGTCAAGCTCTCTGTCTATCTGTCTGTCAAGCTTCCCGTCTCAAGATCTCTGTCAAAACGCTCTCTGTCTGTCAAGCTCTCTGTCTGTCAAGCTCTCTATCTGTCAAGCTCTTATCTGTCAAGCTCTCTATCTGTCAAGCTCTCTATCTGTCAAGCTCATCTGCCAAGCCCCTGTCTATCTGCCTGTCTTTAAGCCTCTGTCTATCTGTCTGTCCGTCTAGATTCTAGCTCTCCCGTCTCAAAAGATCCACTCCCCAAACCAACACGTCTGGTTCCTGAGCAAGTGTAAATACTTTTTTGCCAGTCATGTTTAAAATTATCTCTACACTTTGTCTATTTTTTTGGGGTTTTCCTAGGAAATTTACACTATGTATACTTGTATTTGTGTACCTGTGAGACAGAGGAAAAAGACAAAAAAAGTCAGAAAAAAGAGATAGACAGTCAGATATAGACAGAGACAGACAGACAAAGATAGACAGGCATAGGTTATAAGACATTCTGAAAAAAGGGTGTTCCAAATGTTGCACATGGGTTTTTCAAAGGTTTTTTTTATTTCCCCGACCACTTATGGCAATATCCACCCCAGAACCACTAAACTTGGGGTCAACATCACTTTCCACTTAAAATGGGGAGTTAATACTACATGACATCAGTGCCCTTTGGGGGGGTCCCTTTTTGCGGTAAAGAGGCTATCGGTCTGAGGTTGGGTCTCTTGGTCTTCTTCCTCGCCCAACCCCAAAACCCCCAATCCCCTCCCTTTTCCCCTCTTTCCCCATCCTCCCCTTTTTCCCCCCCTCCTCCTCCTCCTCCCTCCCTTTTTTCCTTCCCCGTTTTTTCCCTTTGGGGCTTCTCTCCTCAGGCATTCCCAGTTCCTAGGTAGGGGGGAAAGGGGATCATAGTCCATCCCATTCCGTTGAGGTCCTTGGGGGGTGGGGTAGTT
>WNWK01058106.1:0-10549 GCA_009830355.1 Cherax destructor | reverse complement strand
CTCTGTATAGTGTGTCTCTGTATAGTGTGTCTCTGTATAGTGTGTCTCTGTATAGTGTGTCTCTGTATAGTGTGTATCTGTATAGTGTGTCTCTGTACTCTGTGGCACTTGAGGTTTGCTCAAGGCAAATTCCCTTAAGGAAAAGGAGGAGAAGATGTAAACTAGAAAGAGAGAGGCGCTCCCTATAAAGGCGAAGGCAAAGAATAACAGAGCGGCTACAAGAGGCCAATATATCTGAAATACGTAGGGAGACACTAGTCAGATAAATAGCAAACATCGAATTAAAACTAAAGGAATCTTACAGGAATCAAGAAATGCTGGAAGAACTAAAACCCATGAAAATGAAATTGAATGAAACCCAAAGTATTTCTTTTCTTATGCCAAAACAAAGTCGAGACCAACATCCAGTATTGGGCCCCTACTTAAACGAGATAGGTCCTACACAGATGACAGCAAGGAAATGAGTTAGTTACTAAAGTCCCAGTATGACTCAGTTTTTAGCGAGCCGCTAACCAGACTGAAAGTTGAAGACCTAAATTAATTTTTTATTAGTGCCACAGAACCTGGTAGACATAAGCCTATCTGACATTACTCTGACGCCACATGACTTCGAAAAGGCGATAAATGACATGCCCATGCACTCCGCTCCAGGCCCAGACTCATGGAACTCAGTGTTCATCAAGAACTGCAAGAAGCCCCTATCACGTGCTTTTAACATCCTATGGAGAGGGAGCATGGACACTGGCTTCGTCCCGCAGTTACTAAAAACAACAGACATAGCCCCACTCCACAAAGGCGGCAGTAAAGCAATAGCAAAGAACAACAGACCAATAGCACTAACGTCCTATATCATAAAATCTTTGAAAGGGTTCTAAGAAACAAGATTGCCACTCATCTAGATATCCATCGATTACACAACCCAGGGCAGCATGGGTTTAGAGCAGGTCGCTCCTGTCTGTTCCAACTACTGGACCACTACGACAAGGTCCTGGATGCTCTAGAAGACAAACAGAATGCAGATGTTATATACACAGACTTTGCAAAAGCCTTTGATAAGTGTGACCATGGTGTGATAGCACACAAAATGCGTGATAAAGGAATAACAGGAAAAGTTGGTAGATGGATCTATAATTTCCGAACAAGTAGAACACAAAGAGTACTAGTCAACAGAGTAAAGTCTCAGGCGGCTACGATGAAAAGTTCTGTTCCACAAGGCACAGTACTCGCTCCCATCCTGTTCCTCATCCTTATATCGGACATAGACAGGGATATCAGCCACAGTGCCGTGTCTTCCTTTGCAGATGACACCCGAATCTGCATGACAGTGTCCACCATTGAAGACACTGCAAGATTCCAAGCAGACATCAACTAAATCTTAAAATGGGCTGCAGAAAACAATATGAAGTTCAATGATGAGAAATTTCAATTACTCCGATATGGAAAACGTGAGGAAATTAAAATCTCATCGGAGTATAAAACAAATTCCTACCACACAATAAAGCGAAAAACTAATGTCAAAGACCTGGGAGTCATCATGACAGAGGATCTTACCTTCATGGACCATAACACTGTAGCAATCGCATCTGCAAGAAAAATGACAGGATGGATAATGAGAACCTTCAAAACAAGGAATGCCAAGCCCATTTTGACACTTTTCAGGTCGCTTGTTCTATCTAGGCTGGAATATTGCTGCACACTAACTGCACCTTTCAAGGCAGGTGAAATTGCTGACACAGTAAGTATCAGGGGCCCAAGACTGTTCAACTGCCTCCCAGCATACATAATGGGGATTACCAATAGACCCCTGGCTGTCTTCAAGCAGGCACTGGACAGGCACCTAAAGTCGGTGCCTGACCAGCCAGGCTGTGGTTCGTACGTTGGACTGCGTGCGGCCAGCAGTAACAGGATGGTTGATCAGGTTCTGATCCAACATGAGGCCTGGTCACAGACCGGGCCGCAGGAACGTTGACCCCTGGAACTCTCTCCAGGTATTCAGGGATAGTGTGTCTCTGTATAGTGTTTACCTGGAGAGAGTTCCATGGGTCAACGCCCCTGCGGCTCGGTCTGTCACCAGGCATCATGTTGGATCAGGGCCTAATCAACCAGGCTGTTAATGCTGGCAGCACGCAGTCCAACGTACGAACCACAGCCTGGCTGGTCAGGTAACGACTTGAGGTGCCTGTCCAGTGCCTGCTTTAAGACAGCCAGGGGTTTGTTGGTAATCCCCCTGATGTATGCTGGGAGGCAGTTGAACAGTCATGGGCCTCTGACACTTATTGTGTTCTCTCAACGTGCTAATGGCACCAATGCTTTTCATTGGGGGGATGTTACATCGCCTTTCGAGACTTTTGCTTTCGTAGGGAGTGACTCTCGTGTGCAAGTTTGGTACTATTCCATCGAGAATTTTCCACGTGTATATAATAATGTATCTCTCCCGTCTGCGTTCTAGGGAGAACAGGTTTAGGAACTTCAAGCGTTCCCAGTAATTGAGGAGGTTTATCGCAGTTATGCGTGCCGTGAAGGCTCTCTGCAAATTTTCTAGGTCAGCAATTTCACCTGCCTTGAAAGGTGCAGTTAGTGTGCAGCAATATTCCAGCCTAGATAGAACAAGCGACCTGAAAAGTGTCAATATGGGATTGGTATCCCTGGTTTTGAAGGTTCTCATTATCCATCCTGTCATTTTTCTAGCAGATGTGATTGCTACGGTGTTATGGTCGTTTAAGGCGAGATCCTCTGACATGATCACTCTTAGGTCTTTGACAATAGTTTTTCGCTCTATTGTGTGGCTGGAATTTGTTTTGTACTCCGATGAGATTTTAATTTCTTCACTTTTTCCATATCTGAGTAATTGAAATTTCTCATCATTGAACTTCATATTGTTTTCTGCAGCCCATTTAAAAATTTGGTTTATGTCTGCTTGGAGTCTTGCAGTGTCTTCAACGGTGGACACTGTCATACAGATTCGTGTGTCATCTGCAAAGGAAGACACGGCACTGTGGCTTATATCCCTGTCTATGTCCGATATGAGGATGAGGAACAGGATGGGAGCGAGTACTGTGCCTTGTGAAACAGAGCTTTTCACTGTAGCCACCTCAGACTTTACTCTGTTGACTACTACTCTTTGTATTCTGCTTGTTAGGAAATTATAGATCCATCTACCAACTTTTCCTGTTATTCCTTTATCACGCATTTTGTGTGCTATTACACCATGGTCACACTTGTCAAAGGCTTTTGCAAAGTCTGTATATAACATCTGCATTCTGCTTGTCTTCTAGAGCACTCAGAACCTTGTTGTAGTGGTCCAGTAGTTGAGACAGACAGGAGCGACCTGCTCTAAACCCATGCTGCCCTGGGTTGTTTAATTGATGGGTATTTAGATGAGTTGCGATCTTGCTTCTTAGAACCCTTTCAAACATTTTATGATATGGGACGTTAGCACTATTGGTCTGTAGTTCTTTGCTATTGCTTTACTGCCCCCTTTGTGGAGTGGGGCTATGTCTGTTGTTTTTAGTAACTGCGGGACGACCCCAGTGTACATGCTCCCTCTCCATAGGATGTTAAAAGCACGTGATAGGGGCTTCTTGCAGTTCTTGTTGAACACAGAGTTCTATGAGTCTGGGCCTGGAGCGGAGTGCATGGGCATGTCATTCATTGCCTTTTCGAAGTCGTTTGGCGTCAGGGTAATGTCAGTTAGACATGCATCTGCCAAGTTCTGTGGCACTCTCATAAAAAAATCATTTAGGTCTTCGACTTTCAGTCTGGTTAGCGGCTCGCTAAAAACTGAGTCATACTGGGACTTTAGTAACTCACTCATTTCCTTGCTGTCATCTGTGTAGGACCCATCCCGTTTTAGTAGGGGCCCAATACTGGATGTTGTTCTCGACTTTGATTTGGCATAAGAAAAGAAATACTTTGGGTTTCTTTCAATTTCATTTATGGGTTTTAGTTCTTCCGGCGTTTCTTGATTCCTGTAGGATTCCTTTGGTTTTAATTCGATGTTTGCTATTTCTCTGACCAGTGTCTCCCCACGTTTTTCAGATATATTGGCCTCTTGTAGTCGCTCCGTTATTCTCTGCCTTCGCTTGTATAGGCAACGCCTCTCTCTTTCTAGTTTACATCTTCTCCTTCTTTTCCTTAAGGGAATTATGCCTTGAGCAAACCTCAAGTGCCACAGAGTTAATTTGTTCTAGACATAGGTTAGTATCCGTGTTACTTAGGCTATCTTCCCAGTTTATATCGTTTAAGACTTGGTTTACTTGGTCCCACCTTATGTTTTTGTTATTGAAGTTGAATTTGGAGAAGGCTCCCTAGCGGCTGATCATATTTTGTCGTTCTGGGGCTCTCCTCATACATGTCTGAACCTCTATTATGTTGTGTTCTGAGTATATTGTTTTTGATATGATGAAATTTCGTATCAGATCATCATTGTTGGTGAAGATGAGGTCCAGCATATTCTCTAATCTTGTAGGCTCTACTATTTGCTGGTTTAAGGTGAATTTGGTGCAGAGTGTGGAAACTTTTTTAGTCACTAAAAGTTCCACAGGGTAAGCGAGCCGTTAGGAGCCTTACATACCGTGGATCGGCCCTCGGAGTTTATAAACCCACACTCCCAACCAAAACAACTACACACTCCAGCTTTTGAAGGTGACTATTGTGTATATTTTAATTGATAGATTTATCCACCTAGGAACACCTAGGCAAGTTTGTACAGCTAGAGACTAATAGTAGGATTATTAAGGCAACGTTAGGTATTAATAGTGTAGCTCTAGCACCCTAATATAGGTAGTTATAGGCCTGAATAGACAGGCATTGGATTATGTTAGCTAACGAGAACTGGCAGCTCTACACTTGAATCTAGGCGGGAAAGAGCCCCAGTTCCTCCTTACCAGACCAGACTTCGACAGAACAAGACGTGCTGAGATTAAGCAGCACCCCCCACGTGACCCAACATCTGTCCTGGGGCCCTGGAGGAGATCCCGAAGTACCGTGGAAATCTGCCTCCATCCAGACCCATTACAGTAAGACTAGGCTTTCTTTCTCTCAGTATCTGGCCAGTTTTCTGGGGGAAACGTTAGTGAAGTTATCTGTGGGTCTTAAGCAGACGGACGCCTTTGTGTTGGTATGTACCAGCGTCGTCTCTTAAGTTCAGTCTGGAAGCTAGTGTTACTTACTGCATATATTACTCAAGGGACATCCTAGTAACCAGGGAACTCTGAGGTGCAGGCAGGACACTAATTACCCCATCTTTTGCAGACAAAGTTTCTCCACTGCACATGGTGTTAGGAGGGGTTATATATAAGGAAGACCAGGACACATACTCACCATTTTCTTTCAAGTAAGTAATCCCCCTTCCAGTATTGTGTAGGCAGTGTGGGATTCCCCTTACTGCAATTAGCTAGAAATTTGTACCATAGCCACTTGTAAGTCTGAGAGAAGTGTCTCAGAGTGTCGGTGTCAACAGTGCTTGCCCAGAGTGCAACTTACAAGAGGCCAATCCAAACAAGTTTCTACAGTGATTTAAAAGTTCATGTGTGTGCGAGTTTTCATCTGAGCTGCCTCCTGGTGTTATCTCTGCTACCACATTGTTTGCAATATTCCTCCATTTTAGGTGCCTTAGTTTGAAATCCCCCAGGAGCAAGATGTTGAGGGCAGGAACTTGAAGATTTTCCAGACAGTGGTCAATTTTCAGAAGCTGTTCCTGGAATTGTTGGGACGTTGCATCCGGAGGCTTGTATACAACCACGATGACCAGGTTTTGATTCTGGATCTTTATTGCTAATACTTCAACTACATCATTTGAGGCATTTAGTAGTTCTGAACATATAAGTGACTCTGTGATATACAGACCAACCCCCCCTTTTTGCCTGTTCACTCTCTCACATCTGTATAGGTTGTAGCCTGGGATCCATATTTCATTGTCCAAGTGATTTATTATGTGGGTATCTGTGAAAGCCACAAACATAGCATTTGACTCTGTAAGCAGTCCACGGATGTAAGGTATCTTGTTGTTCGTTTCTGGCTTTAGATCCTGTATATTTGCAAAGATGAATGTCGTTGGATTGGTGGTATTGGGGGAGGTCTTTTTTTTCTGGCACTAATATCTGTTGTGTTGGAGTGGAGGCCATTGACTGTGATTCCACTCCAGAAATGATTGCAGTTGGTGTACGATTTCTGTCATTTCCTGCCAGCTTTTTTTTCTTCCTGACACTAAAAAACCTCTCTCTCCGGAGTGGCTGTGGCTACCCAGGTTTTGCCATGGTCTGGATGTTCTGTGTCGTCTTGTACCCTTTAGGTGGTATGCCTGGCAATATAAGTTATAGCACTGTCTTTCCTGAACTGATGAGTGGCACATTTCAGGGTGGAAAAGCTTACAGGACGGGAGGTTGCATTTTCCTGTTTTCATATGGGCACGGCATTTTCTGGGGTGATCATAATTTCATGTCCCATCTGATTTCCCAGATATTCCATGCCTGCAGATACCAAGTGCATAATATTCACATAGGCCTGGTTTCTGTTTGTCCTGTTGTTTTGTGACTGTTTTCCCCATTGTATTCCCTATTGGTGTGTGTGTTCCTGTCTTGTTTCTATCTTCGGCACTAGTGCTAACACTGGAGCCTTCATACGTTTCTGGTAATATAATTTCAGTATTTCCCGGGGCAATCCCTGTTTACTATCTACCATGGTATTGCTAGTTTGTAACATTGGTTTTTGTGTGTCCTTGTCTACACCTGTTTCCCCACTGGAGCTCCTGTCCCCCTTCAGGTCACCATCATTTATTTCTCCATTCTTACAGTTAGTCTACTAGGGCAACATCTGTACCAGGGGCGATAGCACCATCTGGCCCAGATTTTTTTACTTTCCCAACTGTTATAGAATGCTGTCATGTTTTTTTATGAAGGCCGATTTGATGTTGTCATCTTTTAATATCAATGTGATTTTATTCCACAGTTCGGTCTCATTTGGGCATACCCAAAAACACTTCCCTAGTTTAATATCTCGTGTAGTTGATTCCTGAATGCCTGCACAAGGGGCGTGTCTCCATTTACCACAGAAGTTGCATGTAATCCATCCAGTGGAACGTTTGTTTGTTTGGTTGCATAATACACAGGTTTTCATGACTGATTTTGTTGGTTGTTTTACTGTATATTCTACTAATAGCTTCCCTGAAGTGCTGATCCGTATATTTGTATCGTATCTATTTTATTTGCATGCGTAAGTGTTTGGGAGAATCCTACCGATTTAAGTTATTGTTTGTGTGTTTGATAAAGCCACCTTAAACCCCGTCCGCTTATTGAATCTGGACGAGGATACCAGTTTTGAATCCGGTCATTGGTTCCCTTATTTCTTGGATATGACGAAATCCAGTATCACTTATTTAATGGATCCTGTAGGGATTATTTGGGTTACGCGAGACAGACCACTGGAAGATGATTAAACAGAGTAATAATGATCAGTTTGATACAAAAAATATAACTTGCGTGTTTGAGAAAAAAACCGGTGCTTCTGGCAGCTCCTACTATAACGGACGGTCGTACCTCTTGCACCTTGGTTTACCTCTGGCACCCTGTTTACTTCTGGCACCCTGGTTTACCTCACCCTGGTTTACCACTTGGGGTTTTAGGTACTTATGGATCACTGTACTGGGTTTAGTTTTTCTATTTTTTTTCTACTTCCACCACAAACTGCTGTTTTTCACTATGGTTGACTGGATGATATATGGTCTTATGTTGTTGAAATCGTTCACTGACAACTCACAACTCGACACTGTTCATCGTATTTTTTCGAGCTGGACAATTTACGTATTTTCTCAAGATTGTGCTCCTATTCGTATTTCGATAGAAATTATTTTATATCAATGTAATCACTATATTTTGGTCAGGTACACTAGCAGATTAAAATTATCAATACAGCTGACCTGCGTGGTAAGGACCCGACGACCGCTGGCAACTGATTTCAAACACGAAACTCGTTAGGCCTAACACTTCACTTTAACATTTATTAACTTCTCTGTATACTACGGCACCACTGTGATATTCACTATAACAGTTATATCTACAGCTTATTTTCAGGGAGACTTTCTTTCCTCTGACAATATTTGTTCTCTTTTGTTATTTCACACGAACTTAGACCTAAGTTCCCCTCTGGGAGTATGGCACGGCTGTGTATAGTGTCTCTATATAGTGTGTCTCTGTATAGTGTGTCTCTGTATAGTGTGTCTCTGTATAGTGTGTCTCTGTATAGTGTGTCTCTGTATAGTGTGTCTCTGTATAGTGTGTCTCTGTATAGTGTGTCTCTGTATAGTGTGTCTCTGTATAGTGTGTCTCTGTATAGTGTGTCTCTGTATAGTGTGTCTCTGTATAGTGTGTCTCTGTATAGTGTGTCTCTGTATAGTGTGTCTCTGTATAGTGTGTCTCTGTATAGTGTGTCTCTGTATAGTGTGTCTCTGTATAGTGTGTCTCTGTATAGTGTGTCTCTGTATAGTGTGTCTCTGTATAGTGTGTCTCTGTATAGTGTGTCTCTGTATAGTGTGTCTCTGTATAGTGTGTCTCTGTATAGTGTGTCTCTGTATAGTGTGTCTCTGTATAGTGTGTCTCTGTATAGTGTATCTCTGTATAGTGTATCTCTGTATAGTGTATCTCTGTATAGTGTATCTCTGTATAGTGTATCTCTGTATAGTGTATCTCTGTATAGTGTATCTCTGTATAGTGTATCTCTGTATAGTGTATCTCTGTATAGTGTATCTCTGTATAGTGTATTCCTGTATAGTGTATCTCTGTATAGTGTATCTCTGTATAGTGTATTCCTGTATAGTGTATCTCTGTATAGTGTATCTCTGTATAGTAGACAAGGACACACAAAAAAAAGTGTTACAAACTAACAATACCACGGTAGATAGTAAACAAGGGGATGCCCAGGGAAATACTGAAGATAAATTACCAGAAACAGTTGAAGGCTCCATTGTTAACACTAGTAACGAAGACAGACACGAGACAAGAACACACCCACCAATAGGGAACAGTCACAAAAAAACAGGGCAAACGGAAACCAGGCCTATGTGAATATTATGCACTTGGTATCTGCAGGCATGGAAAATCTGGGAAATCAGATGGGACATGCAATTATGATCACCCCAGAAAATGCCGTGCCCATATGAAAACAGGCAAATGCAACCTCCCGTCCTGTAAGTTTTTCCACCCTGAAATGTGCCACACATCAATTCAGGAAAGACAGTGCTATAACTTATATTGCCAGGCATACCACCTAAAGGGTACGAGTAGACACAGAACATCCAGACCATGGCAAAACCTGGGTAGCCACAGCCACTCCAAGAGAGAGGTTTTAGTGCCAGGAAGGGAAAAAGCTGGCAGGAAATGACAGAAATTGTACACCAACTGCAATCATTTCTGGAGTGGAATCAGTCAATGGCCTCCACTCCAATACAACAGATATTAGTGCCAGGAACCATCCCCCATACCACCAATACCACCAATCCAACGATATTCATCTTTGCAAATATACAGGGTCTAAAGCCAGTAACAAACAACAAGGTACCTTACATTCGTGGACTGCTTACTGAGTCAAATGCTATGTTTGCGGCTTTCACAGAGACCCAT
This sequence comes from Cherax destructor, assembly GCA_009830355.1. Taxonomy (NCBI): domain Eukaryota; kingdom Metazoa; phylum Arthropoda; class Malacostraca; order Decapoda; family Parastacidae; genus Cherax; species Cherax destructor. The sequence continues at coordinate 935 of WNWK01058106.1, read as the reverse complement.
ATAAGAGATCACTTGGACAATGAAATATGGATCCGGCTACAACCTATACAGGTGTGACAGAGTGAACAGGCAAAAAGGGGGAGTTGGCCTGTATATCACAGAGTCACTTATATGTTCAGAACTACTAAATGCCTCAAATGATGTAGTTAAAGTATTAGCAATAAAGGTCGAGAATCAAAACCTGGTCATCGTGGTTGTCTACAAGCCCCCGGATGCAACGTTATAACAATTCCAGGAACAGCTTCTGAAAATTGACCACTGCCTGGAAAATCTTCCAGCTCCTGCCCCCAACATCTTGCTACTGGGGGATTTCAACCTAAGGCACCTAAAATGGAGGAACATTGCAAACAATGTGGTAGCAGAGATAACACCAGGAGGCAGCTCAGATGAAAACTTGTACACGCATGAACTTTTAAATCTCTGCACCAAATTCACCTTAAACCAGCAAGTAGTAGAGCCCACAAGATTAGAGAATACGCTGGACCTCATATTCACCAACAATGATGATGTGATACGAAATGTCATCACATCAAAAACGATATACTCAGATCACAACATAATAGAGGTCCAGACATGCATGGGGGGAGCCCCAGATCAAGAAAATGTGATCAGCCGCGAATGAGCCTTCTCCAAATTCAACTTCAATAACAAAAACATAAGGTGGGACCAAGTAAACCAAGTCCTAAATGATATAAACTGGGAAGATTGCCTAAGCATCACGGATCCTAACCTATGTCTAGAACAAATTAACTCTGTGGCACTTGAGGTTTGCTCAAGGCAAATTCCCTTATGGAAAAGGCGGAGAAGATGCAAACTAGAAAGAGAGGCGCTCCTATACAGGCGAAGGCAAAAATAACGGAGCGGCTACAGGAGACCAATATATCTGAAATACGAGGGAGACACTAGTCAGAGAAATAGCAAACATCGAATTAAAA
>WNWK01058105.1:0-10549 GCA_009830355.1 Cherax destructor | reverse complement strand
ACGTCTCTCCGGGGTGGAGATTCAACGCTCTAAGTCTATCTTCATCGGGAGATTTCTTATACTTAAATCATTTTAGTCATTCTTCTTTGTATGTTCTCCAATGAATCTATATCCATCCTGTAGTAAGGAGACCAAAACTGAGCTGCATAATCCAAATGAGGTCTCACTAATGATGTATAGAGCTGAAAATAACTTTTGGACTTCTGTTGCTTATACTTCTTGAAATAAATCCTAGTAATCTGTTAGCCTTATTGCGCACACTTAGGCACTGTTGTTTTGGCTTTAGATTTCTGCTTACCATGACTCCCAAGTCTTTTCACATTCTGTATGATCAAGCTCTACTTCACCTAGTTTATAAATTCGAGGGATATTTTCATTACCAAGAACTAGCACCTTACACTTGTCCATATTGAACTTCATCTGCCACTTTTCAGCCCAAAGCATTAATTTGCCCAAATCCCTCTGGAGTTCACTGGTATCCTCCTCAGGCTTCTAACTGCATTCCTATAACATTTAGTTTCATTATTTACCTCTCTGCTAATATTATTCTTAATGCTGATACAGATACAGTAATTCAGAGTAAAATTCTACATTTTATTTCGGGGAAATTCTCTTGGCTAACGTATCAACTTGAAAGGGTATTCCAATGTGTGATGGATTCCATAACATTGAATATTAATTTCTTTTTCCCAGATTTTTGAGTATCTGTATCTGGCTTGTTCAATGGCATGTTGTTACAACCATTACGAGAGTGCAGGCCTTCGTGATGACATTGAATCATTAATAATCATTGAGTCAAGCTCAGCTTGATGTGTTACTTTTAGCTGTTATTGAACACAAACACTGGAGTCTATGTTGTGTTTTAGCATTCCACGTTCTGCCACTTTGTCTTCCTAAATAGTCGAACTACCTTGTTCGGTTTAAACGGCATGACACACACACACACACACACAAACACACAAACGAGGGAAGGTGAAGAAGCTGTACGTGAACTGATTCCCCAAAATCGGTGGGACCGGTCGTTGAGAGGAGCTGAGACGCTGTGTGGCCACTAACAACAACCTTCAACACATCCACTGAAACTGGGCAACTGCTTGGAGATATGGAAGACGGCAAATGTAGTCCCAATTTTTTAAGAAAGGAGACAGACACGAGATATTAAATTACAGACCTGTGTAACTGACGTGTATAGTATGGAAAGTCATAAAGAAGATTATCAGGAGAAGAGTGGTGGAGCACCTAGAAAGGAACAAGTTTAAAAATGACAACCAGCACACACTTTCTAGGAGAAGGAAATCCCCGGTGTCATAAACCTACTGAGTTTTATGACAAGGTAACGGAAGTAAGACATGAGAGAGAGGGGGTAAGTAGACTGCATTTTCTTGACTGCATACCTGAACACAGTTCTCAAGCAATTAGTGCAAAAAGCTTGAGGATCAGGCACGCATAACGAGAAAGATACTGCAATTGATCGAGAATCGACAGGAAGCAACAACGAGTCATGGTACGTGACGAGGGCCCCATGGGGTCAGTTCAAGGACCAGTTCTTCGTGCTATGTGAATGGTATGACGAAAGCGATAGACCCAGCGTCCCTGTTTGCATATGATGTAATAATAATAATAATAATAATAATAATAATAATAATAATAATAATAATAATAATAATAATAATAATAATAATAATAATAATAATAATAATAATAATAATAGTAATAATAAATAATAATAATAATAATAATAATAATAGATAATAATAATAATAATAATAATAATAATAATAATAATATTTTATCTGCAAGTTTAATGATTTTGTAATTACAATTATGAATTGAAGTGCAAAGAGAGCCACTACTGCGCCATGGCATTATGGGAAGACTAAGTCCAATGGCTTATAGACTACTTAATACTAGAGAAATTGATTAAGTTTGTTATAGTTAAACATTAGCTTATATTTATAGCAGATAATAAGTTTACTCAAATTACAATCTGAGGATATTACATTTTGACAAGGTGTTTTGTAGGATGGTTTTTCAACAGTAAATATTGAAATTATATTATGGGAAAATAACACTGAGCATTGTTGAAAGTAGTTTACAGTATGAGTATTTAGTTTAGGGTGAGTTGGTGGTTCTTGAGAAGAGTCTAAATTGATGTTCAGATTATGTTATTTTTAGTATTTACTGGTAATGAATTCCAGATTTTGTGGCCCTTTTTATGTGCATATAACTTTAAATAGTGATATGGACATGGGGTATAATTTCAAAAAGTGATCTGTCTTAAAGTTATGGTCATGGGTCTTGTTAAAAGTTCGTGAGGAGAATTTTGAGGAGGGTTTATATTAGAGTGAGTTCTATATATGTAGTAGGCACAAGAATAGGTGTGTGAATGTTCTTTACGGTGAGTAGTTTTAGACTTTTGGAATATTGGTGGAGTATGATGTATAGAGTGGGAATTTGTTATCATTTTGTGTGCAGCCTTTTGCTGGGTTATGAGTGGTCTAAGGTACTAATTGTTGAGCCTCATGCACAGATTCGACAGGCGAGATAAGGGCAGATGAGTGAATCAGACATAGTGCAAGTAGAGCTCGATTGAGGCACATAGTAACGTATCTTAGATAATATGCCTACTACTTTTGAGATTTTCTAGGAAATTTGTTGTATGTGTGTTTGGAATTAAGGCTACTGTCAAGGTGGATTCCTAGGAATTTTCCCCTGTGAGTCTTGTACAGGTGAACCATTGAGCGTTATGTTATGGAACATTTGTGGCTTTGTTTCCAAACTGAATGAAATAGGTTTTGTCAGTCAATATTGAGAGTAAGCTATTAGTCGTCATCCATGTTGATATTTTGTAATTCAGCATTAATATGCTGGCCATATGACTGGGCTTGGGTGAGAGAAGATATATGTAGTGTCATCTGCAAATAATATGGGCTTATAGTTGTGATGCATTCGGTAATGTTTATGTAAATGAGGAAGAGGAGGGCCCCAGGACACTTCCTCTTTGTGGACACCGACTGTAATTTGTTGTGTGAAGAGTTAGATCCATTGTACACGTCTGGCTTCTGTTAAGGTATGACTTTAGGTGCTGAGTGAGTGCCCTCTTATACCATAGTGTGCTAATTTTGTGAGCAGTAAATCATGGTCGACTATATCAAAAGCTTTGCGTAAATCAATGAAGATTCCCAGTGGGACTTTTCTTCAAGTGCGGTGTATATTAGCTCTAGCATGTGTATAATAGCATCATTTGTGTTTTTGTTAGTCCTGAATCCAAACTGACAGGGTTGAGTACGTTGTGTGAGACGAGTGTAGAATAGATCTGCCTTTGAATTAATTCTTCAAAGATTTTAGAGAGTGTTAGGATATTGGTCTATAGTTATTCAAGTCTGATTGATCAACTCCTTTGTGATCGAAGACCTCTTGATATTGAGAATTGATGGGAAGGTGGAGGATCTGATGGATTTGTTGAAGAGTGTTGCAATAATTGGCATAGTACTTGAGAAGCTTTTTTGTACATAAAAGGTGGCAAGCTGTTTATGTCTCCTGCCTTTGTTTTTAAGGGTGTTCATGATGAGCGAGACTTCTATTGGGTTGGTAGGAGCTAAGAATAGTGTATTCGGGTAGGTGTTGGTGAGGTGTCTAATGGACGGGTGTTTTGAGTCGGGATCTTACTCCCGCTAGATTCTTTCATAGGAGAAGAAAACATTAAGTCTGTTTGCTTCAATTGTGGAGTAGGGGTTCATCTTGATTTTGTTAATTTGATTGTTTTGTTTTTGGATATCTTTTTATTTCATAGAATTGCAGATAGGGTTTTCCAGTCTTTTTCATATCACCTTATGTTATGTGTAGTCTGTTCTCATAATACAATTTTTTTTTTGACCTCTTATCAGGCTGGTAAGGATTGACGAGTAGCGTTTGATTGTTCTCTGTGCTTATTGACCCTTTCCGTATTGTTTTTCATATAGGTGCTTTGTTAATGGATTTAAGGATGCTGGGTGTTAACCAGACTGTTGAGTCTCTTAGCTGTGATCTGTTTAGTTTTTTAGGCAATGTTTGTTATAGAGGTAGTGGTTTTTTTAAGGAAATTTTAATACATTCATTAGTATCTGAATATGTTTCTATCTCATTATGCCAGTTGATGTTAACTATAGCTGTTATAAAGTTATTAATAACCGACTCGTTATGTAGTCTGAAGGTAACTTTAGTAGTGTCTTGGGCAATTTACCAAGGTTGGTTATGAGAATGGCAGGGTGAAAGGGTCTGTGGTGCTGTCTGTGATTATGCCTGATTTCAGCGGTATAGTGTTAGTCCAGATGTGGTCTAATAAGAAGGTACTAGTCCTCAGAGATTCTGTAGGTTTTGACATTGTTGGTAGCAAACGTTGCTCATAGTGTTTGTGAATTCTACTTCAGGGGTCCTGGTCGTAGGAGATTTATATTGAAATCTCCTGTGAGCAGCAAATGGTCTTTGTTCATGTGTACCAGTTATCAGGTTTCCTAGTTTTTTCACCAGTGGTGAATGTTTGACTGTGGTAATCTGTAGATGTTTATCACTGTGAGGGTTTTTGTGTGTCTTTGATTTAAATTTAGCTATAATATATTATCCATGTTCATCCCTTGTGCAAGAGTTATTGATACATTCAAGTTGATCCGAGTGAAGAGATATTGTTCACCTCTTGTTGACCTGTCCTACAGTTGTGTATGGCTGTGTAACCTGGGATGCATAGATTAACTGTAGTACCAGGCTTTAGCCAGGTCTCAGTGAGTGTGATGATTGACATACTGGTATGCAGGAATTTGAGTAAGCTGTGAGGTCATCGTAATGTTGCTCATAGTTCTTTGCTTGGTCTGCTGTGTAATAAGAGGTTGATATCAGGATCAATGCTTGTAATCATAAGATTTAGTGTGATTCCCATAACTAGACTTCTAAGAACAATGTATTATGCTAAACTTAATAATATGATACTTATCATTAATTAATCTTACTAGCTATTGATTAACAAAATTAACAATAGTCACAGATATAGGATATTCTTACATGTTAATGATTTACTATTGAAACTAGCTATTGAGATGGCTGGAATAATTACTATGACTAGTATTAAATTATTATGAAACAATTATTTGGATTCAATATTGCACTGGTTGTAATTTTAGAATTTATAAAAGGCAATATAAAGTAATTGAATGTAAAGAACTATTCTAAGAGAAAAAGAGTTTAAATTTGTAAAAAAGTAAAATGGACGGGATAGAAAAAAGCATTAAACAAATTTTAAGCAATTAAAGTGATTAAATATAAAAATTAGGTTGAAAATGGACAAATAGTAAATATGTAAAAAAAAAAAAAATAATAAAATAATAGCAATTAAAGAAAAAGAATATACAATGAGGTAGTTGTTTAAAAAGAGTGAGAGTACTTAAATGAGGTAGATGAACAAAACATTTACAGTAGGGTTTTGGTTTGGACATTGTGTGTAATCAGTCTCTGTAATATTTGAAACCCTAAGGAAGCTTATAGTTCATTTCTCTTTTTGGATAGTATAAACGGGTCACTTGTGATAGTATATAACTGGCCACACTTGTGATAGTATATAACTGCCCACACTTGTGATAGTATATAACTGGCCTACACTTGTAAAAGGTATATAACTGGCCTACACTTGTGATAGTATATAACGGGCCCTAAATTTTGGATATAACCTGGCCTACATTTTTGTGATAGTATATAACGGGCCCTAACTTGTGATAGTATATAACTGGCCTACACTTGTGATAGTATATAACTGGCCTACATTTGTTTTCTTCACTAGAATTTTCCCACCCCGGGGTGAAACATTGGGATTTTACCATTATTCTCTCTTTTTAAATTTTTTCTGATTCGATACAAGAGGTTCTGACGTTTTTTTGTTCAGACACTCGTTTATAAAAACCTTTTCCCCTCGCTGTAATAGATGAGCTAATTAGATCTTTTTTTTCCCTTTGGTGGTGAATTTAAGTTTTAACACTTTTTCTCCATGGAACCCTAGAAATCGTACTTCCATTTTTTGTCACTGGTACTTTAAACCCTTTAATTTGATCTTTTTGGATTTTGGATATAATGTCTTCACTGTTTGTTTGGTTATGTCATGGGAAAGAGTGGACTGTTAACTATTACGGGCCCCGATAATTTATCTTGCCTTTTTTCCTTTGGGGAAAAAGTAGCCCAAAACTGGTTGTCCATGTTGTTTTTCCCAAACTCTTTTACAGTTTCCTCAATTTTTTTGTATTAATAGATGTTATCTGTTCTGTGGGCTATCTATGATTTTTTTGGGAGGGTTTTTGGGCCAAAATCAGAATTCCGATGCTGTTAACTTTTGTTCAACCCGGGGTTTTTGTTTTAATTTCACCCTTTAGATTTTGTTGATTAGTTTTCCAAAGGTTTCATATTTTCAGTATTTTGTTGGTGATGATGTTTTGAGAGAGGGGGATATTGTCATATCTGAAAACATCTGGGGAACCCGGTGAAGTAGGTGTTTGGGGGGAAGGCAGCCATGGTTGTTGATGCGCCGCCCTGGGTGGTGGGGGGTGGTGATGGGGTGGGGGGTTTCCCGCCGTCCGGGGTAGACAAGTTGATTAGTAGATTTTTTTGTGTTTTCTTGCTGATCTTAGAATTGTTTCTTCTGAGATTGTGCTTCATTTTAACACAGGAGTAGTAGAAGTTGATGAGCAAGAAGGAGAAGTTGTATTTATACAAAGTTTAGAGTAAGCGTTTGTTTGGCAGTGGGGTGGTGTTTGGGTTTGGGGGGGTCTTCCTTGATCGTCGGTTTATTTGATTTGTAGGTTTCACGGCTGGTATTTTTGGGGTCTCTGGGTGCACGTTGGTTAGTGCAGTTTTGCTTGCAACTACGTCATCATAGGAACATTGATAACCCTTTTTGGGCATGAGAAAGAGGGAGCTTGATGCCGCTGCCGCTAAAAAAATGTGAAGTAAATGAGGAGAATTAAATGGGATGAAGATCGGGCCCGGGGATTCCAAAGGAAAAAGTCAACTGGTCCAGCAACTGGCCCTGGAATAAAACCCCCAAACCAAATGCAAATCAAAGATCAGGGAAGGTCAAAGAAGACCGCAAAAGAGTATAAGCTGGTAACCAAAGATCAAACCTCACTAATAATAATAATAATAAAATCCCATTGTGACATGGAAAATGATACATGGAAAAGATATATTTTTTAAGAGTACATGAAAAGCCCCTAATATGCTGTGCACGGGCATTCTTGGACTATTTTTATTCTAGACTACATGGAAAAAAGATGATTACAATTTATAAAATAAGTATAATTGCATATCTAAGTTATAAAGTTTGAATATAAGTTGAACATATCACAAATTGCAGCAATGAAACCCAATTTGGGAGTGAGATAACAATTTAAAACAATTAGTTGAACAGTTACAGTTTACGTGGTCATTATAATGTAAAATTTTGGGTAATAGAGCTTAGTATGTATTATTCATAACAGGTTTTTACATTTAAGTGATTAGTCAGGTTTTTACATTAAGTGATTATTCTACTTGTTGAGAATGTTTGATATTGAGAAAATTTTTGGGGTGAAAAGGGGTAAGAGCATCTTTTTGAATTGGGGTACGGGTGGGGTTTTTTTTGGCAATGCCGGGTAATGAATTAAATTTTTCGTCCCTTTTTATATGCATTGATTTTTTACATAGTGTTAGATGGACACGGGGAACCGAGGAGTAAAATCTGGGTCTAGTGTTATTCATTTTCCGTTAAAATTGGTAAGGAGAAGTTTGAGTGGTGGGTTAATATTTGCATAGTGTGTTTTATGTATGGTTTGGCACAGTAAAAAGTATGGATGTCTTGTATGGTGGGGTAAAATTTTGGTTTTTTTAAAATTGGTGGAGTATGTTAAATTTAAGGAGAATTTGTTATCATTCTAACTGCTGCCTTTTGTTGTGTTTTTGTGGTCTGAGATGAGTTATTGATTGAGCCCCTGGGGCAGATTCCATAGGTGAGGTAGGGGTAAATGAAAAGGGGTGATATAGGGTAAGGAGAGCTGGTTTTGGAAAAATAGTACCGTATCTTGGGTAAAATATTCCCCCGGTCTTTTAGACTTTCTAGGGGATTTTTTGTATATGTGTCTGGAATTTGAGGCCACTGTCAAGATGTATTCCTAAGAATTTTCCTCTGTGAGTTTTGTGATAGGGGGCCCGTTTATCATTATGTTAAGTGGTGCGTTTGTAGCCTTTTTCCCAAACTGGGTAAAAAAGGTTTTATCAATATTGAGAGTAAGCTTGTTTCATCATCCAGGTAGATATTTTTCAACGTTTTTTAAAATGTTGGCTAGCCCAAAGGGAAAAAGGGTCTTGGGGTGAGTATAATACCGAGCACATCTCCTGAGGCGCACATCAACCAGATAACTGCTGGAAACATAATTTTGTCTGGCAAACATAAAAATAGCGTACAGACACCTCAGTAAGGAATCATTCAAGACGTCAGGCCCATATTGGAATATAGCACCAAATTTGAAGCCACACCTGGTCAATTACGTCAAAAATTAGAGAAAGCGCAAAGATTTTCAACAAGACTAGTCCCAAGCTAAGGAGAATGTCCTACGAAGAAAGGTTAAAGAGATCGGTTTTGACGTCACTGGGGGCAGGAGGGATTGACAAGGTGGACAAAGACAGGAGGTTGAGATGGGACACAGAAACAAGGGGTCACAATTGGAAGTTGGGAAAACCAGATGAGTCAAACGGATGTTAGGGAAATATTTTTTCAGTGACAGAGTTGTCAGGAAGTGGAGTAGTCTGGAAATTGGGCGTAGTGGAGGCAGGAACCATACATAGTTTTATTACGAGGTTTTTATAAAGCTCATGGAGCAGGGGGAGAGGACCTGAGCACCAGTGAATAGGCTGGGCGAGGAGCTAAACTGACCCCTGGGGAAAACCCCAAATAGGTGAGTATACACGAGTGATGGAATTTTATGAAAAAATTTGTCTTACGTGCAACATCTGGTTATCTTTATTGTAGTTTTTTTTCCGCCATCCATTGGCTTTTTTCAATACAAATTTAAGGACAAATTAATACAGAAGAACCATATACAAAAGATAAGGTAATCAGTCCCCCGGCCTTTGGGGTTGGTGTGGTATTGTATACTATTCCCTGGATAGTGATGAGGAAAAGAGTGAGCGCCTTAGAGGGGGTTCCCAGGGGTCAGTCCTAGGACCATGTTGTTTCGGGTATATGTGAATAACATTACGGAAGGGGTAGACTCAGAAGTGTTCCTGTTTGCAGATGATGTGAACCTAATGGATTCAATCGAACGAAAATCAGGAGGGTTTAAAGGGGTCTGGACAGGCTGTGCCTGGTCCAGCAGCTGGCCCGGGGTTATCCCACCAAGTGCAAAGTCATGAAGATAGGGGAATGGGGAAAGAAGACTCCAGACAGAGTACAACCTAGGGGCCAAAGACCCAAAACCCTTTCTCAAGCAAAAAAGGGTATTGGGGGAGAAGTACCGAGCAAATCTCCCAAGGCGCACATCAACCAAATAACTGTTGGGGGTTTCGGGGGCCTGTAAACCCCAAGAATAACTCTGAACACTGTACGTTAGTGCCATTTATATGCAGCGCCAGCTTGAAACCCACACCTGGTCAAGCCCTCAAGAAATTAGAGAAAGTGCAAAAGTTTGAAACAAGATTAATCCCAGCAAGAGACATGTCCTACGAGAAAAATTTTTTTTTTTTATATTTTGAGAAAAGATTAAGGGAAATTGAACTGATAAATAAGATAGGATTCCCTAGCAATTTTACATTAATTCCTTTTTCCCCGGGTTTTTGAGTATCTATACCTGGCTTCTCCAATGAGCATGTTGGAGCCCTTATATGGGGTCAAGAGCCTTCAGTGATGAAAATAGGGAAACAGTAAAGATGATAGAGTCAAGCTCAGTGTCGAGAATTTGACTATAACTTTGGTATATCTGTGTCTAGCATTAGGAATAAATTAAAAGAAGTAAATAATGAAAAAGAAGTAAATGAGTAAACCCATAACCCACTATGATAACATGAACAAAATAAGCATGTTTATGGAGCCACTTGCAATGTGAACAGACTGATGTTGTAGTGGCCAGGCTTAGGCTTGGCTACAAGTACTTTGGGAGTTTGGGGGGGACACACATAATGACAAACTAAATGCAAAATTTTTTGGGGTCAGGCATATGGTCAGGGCTTCACTGTGCTTAATTGTCCACTTATTGAGGAATACAGAGATAGACAGTATAATAATTTAAATTTTTACATGTCAAGATATCTTATTAATGAAAATAAGATACCAGATATAACCCAAACAAATTCCCCAAATTTGCTTGTAACAGATAAGTGAACGTAGATATAAATCCATATGCAATTGAACCCTTTGGGGCCCAGTTCCAGGGCCCTTTTTGTATCCATACGTTTTTTGCGCCACCCCCCCCCGGGTGGAATGGGGAAAATAAAAAGCCACTTCGGGGAAAAATATAACCCCCCACTGGTTGACAGGAGACAGAAAGGACCAGGGGGACACATG
>WNWK01058104.1:0-10549 GCA_009830355.1 Cherax destructor | reverse complement strand
GAGACATTTCACTGAAAACAACATCATCTTACTAACAAACCTCCATCATACTTTGAGAGATTTTTGTGAGCGAAGACGACAAGCTGATATTTTAAAAAAATATCAAGTTTCTAATAAAGCAAAGGATCAGCTTTTGCGCAAATTACTACAAAAAATATGAAGCATCATAGAGAAGCAGAGACATTATTCCCTGTTGATTGTAAAACCATGTTTGGCAATGAAGCAAACAAGAAGGTAAAAAGGTCCCCTCTTAGAACAATGGTAATTTTTTTATTAATAACCTTACTGAAGTTCCTCACTCTAAACAAAAACTTTAAAAAACATTTTTTAAAATTAGTTTTATAATAAACATAAAAAAAAAAATAATAATTATTACTATTATTATAAAAATTAAAAATATTAATAATAAAAATAAAAATAATAATAATAATAATAATAATAATAATTAAAATATTATATTATTTATTATTATTTTTAAATTTAATTATTGTCATAATTACTTTATTATTATTATTAATAAAATTTATTTTATTCATTATCACACAAGTATTCTCACTTTACCTGCGTCTTCACACTGCTCCCGTCACTTTACCTGCGTCTTCACACTGCTCCCGTCACTTTACCTGCGTCTTCACACTGCACACGTCACTTTACCTGCGCTTCACACTGCTCCCGTCACTTTACCTGCGTCTTCCACTGCTCCCGTCACTTTCCCTGCGTTTCACACTGCTACACGTCACTTTACCTGCGTCTTCACACTGCTACACGTCACTTTACCTGCGTCTTCACACTGCTACACGTCATTTTCCCGTTTCACACTGCTAAGTCACTTTACCTGGTTTCCAGGGTCAAGCCCCGGGCCCCGGTCTTACCGCCTCCTGTTGGACCAGAGCTGATCAACCGGCTGTTACTGCTGGCAGCACGCAGTCCCAATGAACCACAGCCCGGCTGATCAGGTACCGCTTTGGTGCCTGTCCAGTGCCTGTTTAAGACAGCCAGGGTTTTTGGTAATCCCCTGATGTATGCTGGGGGGCAGTTGAACAAACTTGGGCCCCGACACTTATTGTTGGGCCCTCAACGTGCAGGGGACCCCCTCTTCAATTTTGGCCGATCTTTTTCTTTTAGGGTGATTTTTGTGTGCAAGTTTGGTATTTAAACCCTCGGAATTTTCCATTTTAAAAAATGTATCTCTTTTCCGCCTGCGTTCTAAAGAGTACAGGTTTAGGGAAATTCAAGCGTTCCCAGTACTTGAGGTGGTTTTTTCCCTTATGCGTGGGTAAGGTTTTCTGCACATTTTTACCCCCTTTAAAAGGGGCAGTTGTTGCACAATATTCCCCCTAGATGAACAAGCGATCTGTAAAATGTCAACATGGGGTTGCATCCTGGTTTTTAGCAGATGCAATTTCTACATTGTTATGGTCCTTGAAGGGGGTCCTCGACATGATCACTCCCAGGTCTTTGACATTAGTTTTCGCTCTATTTTGGTTGGAATTAGTTTTTTACCCGATGGGTTTTTAAATTTTTTCAGTTTTTCCTATCTGATAATTGAAATTTTCATCATTTAACTTCATATTGTTTTCTGCAGCCCATTTAAAGATTTGGTTTATGTCTGTTGGAGCTTTCAGTGTCTTGGGGGACACTTCATACCCCGATTCGGGTGTCATCTGCAAAGGAAGACACAGCACTTGGGTTATATCCCTGTTAATGTCTTTTAGGATGAGGAAAAGGATGGGAGAAATACTGTCCCTTTTGGGAACAGAGCTTTTCAGTAGCTGCCTCAGACTTTACTCAATTGACTACTCTTTTTTTGTTCTCATGTTAGGAAATTATAGATCCATCTCCCTTTTCCTGTTATTCCTTTATCACGCATTTTTGTGCTTTACACCATGGTCACACTTGTCAAAGGCTTTTAAAATCTGTGTATATAAATCTGCATTCTGTTTATCTTCTAGAGCACCCAGGACCTTGTCGTAGTGGCCCAGTAGTTAGGACAGACGGGGGCGCCTGCTCTAAACCCATGCTGTCCTGGGTTGTGCAATTGATGTTTATCAAGTTGGGTGGCTTCTTGCTTCTTAGAACCCTTTAAAAGATTTTTATGATATGGACGTTAGGAAATTGGTCTGTAGTTCTTTGTATTGTTTTCTCCCCCTTTGTGGGGGGGGGCTATGTCTTTTTTTTTGTGCTGCGGACGACCCCGTGTCCAGTTCTCCATAGGATTTTAAAAAGCATGTGATGGGGGGCTTTTGCAGTTCTTGATGAACACTGAGTTCCATGAGTCTGGGCCGGGAGGGAGTGCGGGGGCATGTCATTTATGCCTTTTCGAAGTCATTTGGGGTGTGGTGATGTCAGAAAGGCATGTGTTTGTGTTCTTGGCACTTCTAAAAAAATCTTTAGGTTTTCGATTTTCAGTCGGGTGGTGCTAAAACGGTCATTGGGATTAAGTAACTCACTCATTTCCTTGCTGTCATCTGTGTAGGACCCATCCGGTTTAAGTAGGGCCAATACTGGTTTTTGTTCTCGACTTTGTTTTGCATAGGGAAAAAACTTTTGGGTTTTTTTTTAATTTCATTTATGGCTTTTTTGTTCTTCCTTCCTTGATTCCTGTAAGATTCCTTTAGTTTTAATTGATGTTTGCTATTTCTCTGATAGTGTCTCCCCACGTATTTCAGAGATATTGGCCTCCTTAGCCCTCCGTTTTTTTTTGGGCCCTTTGCCTGATAGGGGGCGCCCTCTCTTTCTAGTTTGCATCTTTCCTCCTTTTCCTTGGAATTTGCCTGAGCAAACCCCAAGTCCACAGGTTTTTGTTCTAGACATAGGTTGGGATCCGTGATGTTTGGCAATCTTTCCCCTTTATATCATTTTGACTTGGTTTATTGGTCCCCCCTGATGAAAAAAAAAATTTAAAAAATCGACTTTGAAGAATTATTATTATTATAATTATTATTATTATTATTATTATTATTATTATTTTTTTATTATTATTATTATTATTATTATTATTATTATTATTATTTTTTATTATTATTATTATTATTATTATTATTATTATTATTATTTATTATTATTATTATTATTATTATTATTATTAAATTTTATTATTATTTATTATTATTATTATTTAATTAAAATATAAACAACAAACAAATTTTAAACAGCATAAACTTTATCGTCAACAGTACTTGAATTAAAATGGTGAAATATATAGGCCAGGTACTCACCAATTGACTACCTAAAGTGGTTTAGGGGGCGAGATCAGCCCTGGCCCCCCTCCAAATTTCCCTTGGGGCTCTGCTCTCCCTGCTCTGTGAGCTCTTTATACTTTTTCTTAAAAATATGTATGGTTCCCGCCCATTATATCGTTCCAAACTATTCCATTCCAACTACTCTATGGCTGAAAATTGCTTCCCAACATCCCTCTGACTCATCTGATCTTCAGCTTCCAGGGGTTCCCCTTTTTTCTGTGTTTCCTCTCTGGGAAAACCTGTCACTATCTCCTTGTCGATTCCCCGCAGTATTTTGTATGTCGTTTATTTTTAAATTTTTTCCTCCAGTGTTGTTAGTCCCATTTCCTCAACCTTTCTTCATAAGGCAGTCCCCTGAGTTGTGGAACTAGCCTTTTTCAAAAACCTTTTTCACTTTCTCTAATTTTACTGCTTGACCCGGGGTGGGTTCCAGACTGGTGCTGCATACTCTAGTATGGGGCCCGACGTATACGGTATACAGTGTCCTGGATTCCTTGTTAAATAAAGGAAACCCAATCTTGGTTTTCCAGTCCCCATATGCCGCGGCTGGTTGATGTGTGCTTCCGGGCGTGTTTGGTGTTATACTCACCCCAAGGTTTTTTCCCCTTTGATGAGGTTAGTACCCCGGTCCACCTAGCCTGTACTCTGTCAGCGGCCCTTTCCCCCTTCTCCGATTTTTTCATGACTTTGCATTTGGTGGGGTTAAATTCGAGAAGCCAGTTGCTAGACCAGATGTCAAGCTTGTCCAGGCACTTTGAAGTCCTGTTGGTCTTCATCCGTGTGATTCTCCCATTTTTCCATCATCTGCAAAAAGAGACACTTCTGAGTCTATCCCATCCGTCATGTCATTCACATATAGCAAGAATAGCACTGGCCCCCAGGACTGCCCCCTGCGGTAACCGCTCTCCGGCGCCCCCCCGTGCCCTCCTCACCCCATGCCCCGTTGTTCCCTTCCTGTAAAGGTTTTCCCCTGATCCTTTCCCCATCCCCCTTCCTGTTATACCCCTTGGTTTTCCCATCTTCTTTACTAATCTCATGTGAGGAAAAAATTTGGGGGCCTTTCCCTGCCCCCCAAGAAAATGAAACAACCCCTTCTCTCTTTTGCCTTATCTCTGTTTTTTATCATAGAATCCAGGAGGTTTGTTACACAGGTTTTGGTTTCCTGAATCCGTGTTTTTCGGGCTTGATTAACCTGTTCTGCTCCAGATGTCCCCATTTTTTTCCCTTGATGTTTTTCCCGGACTTTGCAACTAAAACATGTGGACACCGGTCTGTAGTTTAGTGCCTTTTTTTCTGTCCCCTTTTTTTAAAGATGGGGACAAATTTTTGGCCTTTTTACCCGGGCCCCCCATTTTAAAGGGGTTTGTTTTAAAATTTTAAAGGACAGGGGGTTCACCCCTTCCGGGGGCCCCATGGGGGGAGATTTTCCCGGATTTTTTCCCCTTTGGGGTATAAAGGTCAGGGTTTTTATTCCCCCTCAGTTTACCTTTCCCCTCTTTCCCTTTTTAAGTTTCCTTTCCTGCCACCAAATTCCTTCCCCTCCATTGGAATATTTCCCAAAAACCCGGTTGAGCCCTCACATCCCTCTCTTGACTTGCCACTTGATTTCCCCCATCCCCTCCCGCCTTATCACCTGACCCTTTACTGTTGCCCTTCTGATGTGGCGGGGTACACTTTTTGGGTCAGACTTGATTTTCGATGCTATGTCGTTTTCGTACTGTTTTTTGGGCCCCCCCTTTACCTGTGCATACTGTTCAGCCTTCACTAATCTCCTTGTTTGTTTGGGTTCTTTTCCTTCTGTACCTTTTCCATTCTTTTTGGCACTTGAGTCTTTGCCTCCTGCATTTTTGGGGGAAAAACCGGGGGCTTTTCTTGTTTTCCCCATTTATTTTTTTTCCTTTGGGTAAAAAACTTTTCCCCCTCCTTTTTTCCCCAAACTATTCCATCTTTTCATTTACTGACTGTCCTTCCATTTCCCCCCCACAGAACCTCCTGCGGGAAAATTTCCCTCTACCTGTGTAGCCCCCACTTTTTATAGTCGGGATGTCACTTTCACCCTTTTTCCCACCTGTGGCTCTATATGTATTTCCAAAGCTCAGCCCCTTTTGGGCCCTTTCCCCCAGGGGCCCCTTTTTTCCTCATTCTGGGGCTATTCGGGGTAAATTTACAAGGCCCCAGCCTTGCTGGTTCGTCCTCCCCCATCCCCGGCCGGTCCCGCATGTTGGTGCATCATTTTTCCCAGTACCACGTCCATCATTTTGGGTCTCCAAGTTTCTGGACCCCACGTGGTTTTTGGTTCCCCCCAGTCGATCTTTTTGTGGTTGAAACGCCCATGACCAGTAACCCGCCTCCTCTTGCGCTTTTCTGCCCCCTCCCCAGGGTGTCCACCATTGCTCTGTTTTTCCCTCCATTTTCCCCTCTCCTGGCCTCCTGCATTTTTGTGGGGGGGTTGTACATCACTGAAAATGCCCATCTTGTGCTCCCGGGCTGGATGGTACCCCAAAAGCCCTTTTCTACCCCCTCCATTCCTGCCATTTCCCCAAATTCCAATGATTTTACATTGACCCCCCCTCCCCCCGCTCCTTCTATCTTTTCCCCCAGGATCTTTAAAAATCCCTTTTGGGAAGATTTTTGATATTGCCTCATTTAGTTTAGTTTCCCGTGACTGCTATGATGTCTGGGGACATTTCTCCTATTCTTTCATTCCACTCTTCATACTTATTCGTGATTCCATCTGCATTTTTTGACCAAACCTTTAAACCCCCTTTTTTGCCCGTGGCCCTAGGGGTCTTGGCGGGATGGGGGGGGGTTTCAGGGTACCCCAAAAGGGTTTTTGATGGGTGGGGGGGTTTTATGGTTGGGTTGGGTTTATTGGGTGGGGTTTTTGATGGGGTGGGGGGAGGGGGATGATGGGTTCAGGGGTTTCTGGGGTGGGGACGGGGAAAATGTGTTGGTTTATGTTAAAATATGGTTGCCGTTTGGGGTTTTTGTGGTTTGAGGGGCCCCCCCCTGAGTGCTTTCCGGGGGTGTGGTTGTCCTTTTGCCGGGGCCCCGGGGCCAGCTGTCCCCAATGGGTTTTTTTTCCCTCTCTCCTCCCTTCGCTTTCTTATCCTCTCCTTTTGGGGGCCCCCCTTTTTTCCTTTTGGGGTTTTGTCCCGATCTGGGGATACACGGGTACTCCCGGCTCCCCTCAACCGTGCTTTCTCGGGCAATGGGGGTGATTCCCCGCATTGAAAAATTACTTTGAGGGTCCTTCTTCCCCCTTTGGGACCAAAATTCTCCGAAAATTTGTCACCCCCGGGGGGGGTCTCCCCTTTTTTGGTAGCTAATACCTATAATCCTTTCCCCTTTTCCCCCTGTTTCCTTTTGTCATGGGTGACCCCCTTTGACTTCCAAAGGGCCGTAAAGGTTGGCTTCTCCTTTTCCCCCCTCCCACTTTTCTCCCTTTTTCCTCATCAGAGATGCATTAGCATCTTCCGGTTCCACATGGTTGTAGCCCCTGTGTTCCCCCTTTGGGTTTTGGGTTCCCCCAAATTTTCCCAAATCCACTGCTGTTTTATTGTTGGGGCCCCTGTTTTAAAAACCAGGGTTTACAAAACCCTTCCCCCTGTGTTGTTACTGTGCCTCATGTTTTTTCTTTTTGGGGCCCCCTTTTTGTCCCTGGCTCTTTATCTATATCCCCCTCATGTGGTTTAGTATCCTACTCTTCTTTTATCGGTTTCATGTGTGTCTGACAGTGCCCTTTAAACATACAAGAGTTCTTTTTCCCCCGCATTCCCCATGACTGTGCCCGATGCCCCCCCGTGTTTGGGGAGTGCCTGTGCATAAAAGTTCTTTTTTTTCCCTCCCTTTTAAGGTGTTGGATCTGCCCCTTGTTTCCCCCGGGCCCCCCTTGTGCCCCTTTAGTCCCGAGCTTTATGAGCTCTTCTCTTTTTTGCATTCCCTTTTGTGGTTATAAATGCCCCAAATCCAATCTTGAACAGGTACTTGATCTCTCCTGCATCAGGCTCTGCAAATTTACTTTGATCTGGGGCCCCCTGCATTTTTAATTTTCATTTTTCCCCCTTTTTTGCCTCCCTCAGCGATCCTCCTCTCCCCTTCCCCCGCTGATCATCAACATCCTGCTCTCCCCTTTCCCTTTTTCCCTTTTTTGAGTTCCCCCCCCTAAATTTCCCCGGGCACCATCGACTTTTTTGTCATCCCCTTTTCCCCGACACCCCTATTCCCCGTGCCCTATGGATGGGGGTAGGGTTTGGGGGGGG
Source organism: Cherax destructor (assembly GCA_009830355.1). Lineage (NCBI taxonomy): Eukaryota > Metazoa > Arthropoda > Malacostraca > Decapoda > Parastacidae > Cherax > Cherax destructor. The sequence goes on along the minus strand of WNWK01058104.1, from coordinate 3,045 downwards.
GGATGAGAGGGGCGGAGGAGGGTCTAAACAGGGGCTCAATTAAGGGATAGAAGGAAGAGAGAGAGAGAGAGAGAGAGAGGGGGAATTTGTTTGGAGGGAGTGTGGTAGGGGGACCGGGGGGGGAAGGGGGGGAGGGAGAGGGGGAGAGGGGAAAAGGAGGGGGAGGGGGTAATGGGGGGGGAGGGGAAGAGAGGGGAGAGATTTAGGGGGAGGGAGAGAGAAGAGAAAAGGGGTGAGGGAGAGAGAGACAAAAGGGTAGAGAGAGGGGGGACGGGGGGAAGAAAGGGGGGGGTTGAGAGAGGCAGATGGGGGGGTATAGAGAGAGGCAGAGAGGAGGGAAGAGAGAGAGTAGAGAGTGGAAGGGGAGAGAGGGGGAGGGGGTGTCAGGGAGGGGGGGAGGGTTTTAGGGGGGACCGGGAGGGATAAAGGGGGGAGGGGGAGGGGGGGGGAGAGAGGGGGAAAGGAGGGGGGGGGAGAAGGAGAGGGAGAGATAGGGAGATGGGGGGGGGAGGGGGGGGGGGGGGAAGAGAGGGTGGTACTGGGGGATCAGGGTGGGGGGGGGGGGGGGGGGGGGAGAGAGAGAGAGAGAGAGAGGGGGAGGAGGTCCCAACCCTTTTTTGATCTGACCTCCCCACCTCCCAAAAAAATTTATTTCCTGTCTGATATAAAAAAAAATTTGGGGGGTTTAAAAGGTATACTATTGGGTAAAAAATTCCCAAAACCCCGCAAAATTAAATTTTTTTTCAGTAACTTACCAAAATTTAGATTCATCAAGTTTGAGGGGAAACTTAAAATCATTAAAAATCCCTTTAACTTTAATGTATTACTAAAATGGGCTTGGGTTTAAGGGGAAAAATTTTGTTAGTTTTGGTCTCCAAATCTCCTTATTTTGAAATCCGTCAGTTTCTTTGTTATGAAGGGTCACTTAAACCCCATTTTGTATTAAAATCATTAAACCCATTATGTAGTAAGTCACTTAAAACCCACATTATGTAAGGGGGGTCACTTTAAACCACATTATGTAATAAATTACTTAAAATACATTATGTAGTTTAAATCCTTAAACCACATTATGTAGTAAATCATTTAAAAACATTATGTAATTTAAATCACTTAAACCACATTATGTAGTAAGTCACTTAAACCACATTATGTAGGTCATTTTTACATTATTTGTAAGTCATTTAAAAAATCATGTAGTAAGTCACTTAAACTACTATAAAAATAAGTCACCCCAAACCCACATTATATAGTAAAATCCCTTAAAAACCCTTATGTTTGTAAGTCACTTAAACAAATTTTGTAAAAAGTCATTAAAAAAACATTATGTAGTAAGTCATTAAAAAATTATGAAACTTAAACCACATTATGTGAAAATAACAAACCACATTATGTAGTAAGTCACTTTAAAACCCCAATTTTAAGTCATTAAACCAATTTTTGTGGGAAGTCATTTAAAACCCCATTATGTAGTAAGTAAATTTTAAAAATTTTTGTAATAATCATTAAAAAACATTATGTAGTAAGTCATTTAAACCCATTATTTATTTAAATCCTTAAACCACATTATGTATTTAAATCACTTAAACCCCATTATGGGGAAACACCAAACCCAAATTTGTAGTAAGTCACTTAAAAAAATTTTAGTAAGTTTTATTAAAACCCCATTATGGTAAGTCACTTAAAAACATTATGTAAAGTCACTTTTAAAAACATTATGTAGTAAGTCATAAACTAATTAAGGGAAAAAATTTATGGGAAAAGGCAAGGGAGCTTTTTACCAAATGTTTAATTTGTGTATTTGATCAGTGTCTCGCCCCACAGCCCATCATGGTCCTTTTTCACTGAATAAAAGTTTTCAAAATGTCATTTTGTAATTCCCCAGTTCTTCTTTGGGATTTATGTTCACTTCAGATACACCCAGATAGTTCTTCTTGGTACTTTATGCCCCCTTCAGATAGACCCCAGATAGTTCTTCTTGGTCTTTAAAATTTTACTTTAGATACAACCCCGATAGTTCTTCTTGGTACTTTCCCCCTTCAGATACCCAAAAATAGTTCTTCTTGGTACTTCATGTCCACTTGAATCCCGACAGTTCTTCTTGGTACTTCAGCCCACTTCAGATAGACCCAGACAGTTTTTTTGGAACTTCCCTGTCCCTTAGATGAACCCGATAGTTCTTCTTGGTACTTCATTTTCCATCGAAGACCCAGACAGTTCTTCTTGGTACTTCAGTCCACTTAATAACCCAGACAGTTCTTCTTGGGACTTCATGTCCCCTTTAGATAGACCAGATAGTTCTTCTTTGGGACTTCATGTCCACTTCCCGATACACCCAGGTTTTTTCTTGGAAATGTTCATTTTTAGATAAAACCCAAAAGTTCTTCTTTGGGAATTTTGTCCACTTCAGATAACCCCGATAGTTCTTTTCCCGGGGAATTTTATGTTCCTTAGATAGACCGGGAAATTTTTGGTACTTTTCATTTTAGATGAACCCCGACAGTTTTCTTTGGGAATTTTATGTCCCTTCAGATAGACCAGATAGTTCTTTTTGGTACTTCCATGTCCCCTTCAGATACACCCAGATAAATTCTTCTTGGACTTCTTATTTTTAGATAGACCCAGATGGGTTTTTTTTGGACTTATGTTTTATTTTAGATAGACCCAGAAGTTCTTTCTTGGTACTTCATGTCCAAATTCAAAAAATTTGGGGATAGTTTTCTTTTGGGACTTCATGTCCCTTAGATAGACCCAGATAGTTTTTTTGGATTTTATTCCACCTTAGATAGACCCGGGTAGTTCTTCTTGGTATTATGTCCCCTTTAGGACCCAAATGCCCAAAAGGGTTTTTATTTGTCAAATGGGAAAAATTTAAATTTTTTTTAGGGTTAAAAAAAATTCATTAAAATTCCCGACCGTGGGAAACCTGGTTGAAAACCTGGATTAGATCCTTTAAACTTTTAAGTTTTTTGTTTAAAAGGGATTTTGGGGCACCTTCTTTTTTAAGGTGGGGGTTGGGGTTTTTGGGTGAAAATTTTTTCCCTT
>WNWK01058103.1:0-10549 GCA_009830355.1 Cherax destructor | reverse complement strand
TTTTTAAAAATGTGTAGATAATTTATAAATATTAAAAAATGCTATAAATCGTTATTTTATTGCATTTTTTTACGATTCAAGGCATTTTCAAGGATTTTCTGAAAAATATTTTTTAGATAAAATATACCTATGAGTAAGCCTCCTCAAAAAAAATAATAGAATTTCGCTTAATTTTCCCATAAATTTAAATTGCAGTACAAATTCTATTCAAAAGTTTGATAATCTAAGTATTTTAGCTAAAAAATGAGTTTTGTAAGAAAAGCACTGAAACCACTCTAAAACGTCGAAATATGCAAGAAAATACCATTTTAGCACATTTTTCTGAGATTTTAATGTTTCATGTATTTTTTTAAAAATAATATGAAATATTATATAATAATATTGATTAATATAGATTTTTATTGGGATTTTTTAAAAATGTGTAGATAATTTATAAATATTCAAAAATGCTATAACACGTTATTTTATTGCATTTTTTCACGATTCAAGGCATTTTCAAACATTTTCTGAAAAATAATATTTTTTTATATAAAATATACCTGAGTAAGCCTCCTCAAAAACAAAATCATAAAATTTATCTTAATTTTCCCATAAATTTCAATTGCAGTAGAAATTCTATTTAAAAGTTTGATAATCTAAGTATTTTAGCTAAAAAATGAGTTTTGTCAGAGAAGCACTCAAACCGCTCTAAAATGTCGAAATGTGCAATATAATACGATTTTATTACATTTTTCTAAAAAAAATTAATGTTTCATGTATTTTTTGAAAAATAATATGAAATATTATATAATAATATTGATTTTTATAGATTTTTAAATGGATTTTTAAAAAATATGTAAATAATTTATAAATATGCAAAAATGCTATAAAACGTTATTTTATTGTATTTTTTGACGATTCAAGGCATTTTCAAGGATTTTCTATAAAATTATTTTTTTTACATAAAATATACCTATGAGTAAGCCTCTTCAAAAAAATCATAAAATTTCGCTTACTTTTTCCCTAAATTTCAATTGCAGTAGAAATTCTATTCAAAAGTTTGATAATCAAAGTATTTTAGCTAAAAAATGAGTTTTGTTAGAAAAACACTCAAACCACTCTAAAACGTCAAAATATGCAATAAAATACCATTTTAGCACATTTTTCTTAACTTTTTAATGTTTCATGTATTTTTTGAAAAATAATATGAAATATTGATTTATATAGATTTTTAAAGGGGTTTTTAAAAAAATATATAAATAATTTATAAAAATGCAAAAATTATATAAAACGTTATTTTATTGATTTTTTTACGATTCAGGGCATTTTCAAGGATTTTCTGATTTTTTTTTTTTTTTTTTATAAAATATACCTGAGAAAGCCTTCTCAAAAAAAATCATAAAATTTAGCTTAATTTTCCCATAAATTTCAATTGCAGTAGAAATTCTATTTAAAAGTTTGATAATCTAAGTAGTTTAGCTAAAAAATGAGTTTTATCAGAAAAGCACTGAACCCACTCTAAAACGTCGAAATATGCATTAAAATACCATTTTAGCACATTTTTCTAAACTTTTTTAATGTTTCATGTATTTTTTGAAAAATAACATGCAAATTTATTTTTAAAGATTTTTAAAGTGATTTTTAAAAAATATGTAAATAATTTATAAATATGGAAAAATGCTATAAATTGTTATTTTATTGCATTTTTTGACGATTCAAGGCATTTTCAAGGATTTTATAAAAAACTATTTTTTTTAGATAAAATATGAGTAAGCCTCCTCAAAAAAAATCATAAAATTTCGCTTACTTTTCCCATAAATTTCAATTGCAGTAGAAATACTATATAAAAGTTTGATAATCTAAGTATTTTAGCTAAAAAATGAGTTTTGTCAGAAAAGCACTCAAACCGCTCTAAAACGTTGAAATATGCAATAAAATACCATTTTAGCACATTTTTCTAAGCTTTTTAAAGTTTCATGTTTTTTTATGAAAAGTAATATGAAATATTGTATAATAATATTGATTTATATAGATTTTGAAAGTTTTTTTTTTTAAATATGTAAATAATTTATAAAAATACAAAAATGCTATAAAACGTTATTTTATTGCATTTTTGACGATTTAAGGCATTTTCAATGATTTTCTGAAAAAATATTTTTTACATAAAATTTACCTGAATAAGCCTCCTCAAAAAAATCATAAAATTTCGCTTACTTTTCCCATTAATTTCAATTGCAGTAGAAATTCTATTCAAAAGTTTGATAATCTATTTATTTTAGCTAAAAAATTAGTTTTGTCAGAAAAGCTCAAAACATTTCTAAAACGTCGAAATATGCAATAAAATACCATTTTAGCACATTTTTTTCTAAACTTTTTAATGTTTTATGTATTTTTTGAAAAATAATATGAAATATTGTATAATAATATTGATTTTTAAAGATTTTTAAATGGATTTTTAAAAAATATGTAAATAATATATAAATATGCAAAAATGCTATAAAACGTTATTTTATTGCATTTTTTGACGATTCAAGGCACTTTCAAGTATTTACTAAAACACTATTTTTTTAGATAAAATATACCTATGAGTAATCCTCCTCAAAAAAATCATAAAATTTCGCTTACTTTTCCCATAAATTTCAATTGGAGTAGAAATTCTATTTAAAAGTTTGATAATCTAAGTATTTTAGCTAAAAAATGAGTTTTGTCAGAAAAGCACTCTAACCGCTCTAAAACGTCGAAATATGCAACAAAATTCCATGTTAGCACATTTTTCTGAGATTTTAATGTTTCATGTATTTTTTAAAATAATATGAAATATTCTATAATAATATTGATTAATATAGATTTTTATGGGATTTTTAAAAATATGTAAATAATTTATATATATTAAAAAACGTTATAAAACGTTATTTTATTGCATTTTTTAACGATTCAAGGCATTTTCAAGGATTTTCTGAAAAAATATTTTTTTATATAAAATATACCTGAGTAAGCCTCCTCAAAAAAAATCATAAAATTTAGCTTAATTTTCCCATAAATTTCAATTGCAGTAGAAATTATATTTAAAAGTTTGATAATCTAAGTATTTTAGCTAAAAATGAGTTTTGTCAGAAAAGCACTCAACCGATCTCTAAAACGTCGAAATATGCAATATACCATTTAGCACATTTTTCTAAACTTTTTAATGTTTCATGTATTTTTTGAAAAATAATATGAATATTATATAATAATATTGATTTTATAGATTTTAAAGGGATTTTTAAAAATATGTAAATAATTTATAAATATGCAAAATGCTATAAAAGCTTATTTTATTGCATTTTGACGATTCAAGGCATTTTCAAGGATTTTCTGATAAAATATTTTTTAGATAAAATATACCTATGAGTAAGCCTCCTCAAAAATAATAAAATTTCGCTTACTTGTCCCATAAATTTCAATTGCATAGAAATTTATTTAAAAGTTTGATAATCTAAGTATTTTAGCTAAAAATGAGTTTTGTCAGAAAAACACTGAAACCGCTCTAAAACGTCGAGATATGCAAAAAAATACCATTTTAGCACATTTTCTAAGCTTTTAATGTTTCATGTGCTAAAATCGTATTTTATTGCATTTTTCGACTTTTTAGGGTTTGAGTGCTTTTCTGGCAAAACTCATTTTTAGCTAAAATACTTAGATTATCACACTTTTTAAAATAATTTTTTGCAATTTAAATTTATGAAAAAAGCAAAATTTACATTTTCTTTAGGAAGATTACTCATAGGTGTATTTTATCTAAAAAATAGTTTTCAAAAAATCCTTAATCCCTAAATGTCAAAAAGTGCCATAAAACCCAAGTTTCATAGCATGTTTTCATTTTTATTAATTATTACATATTTTAAAAAAATTTCCCATTAAAAATCTATAAAAATATATTTAGAGAATTTTTCAAATTATTTTCGAAAATACATGCTTACTCAGAAAAATGTGCATATTTCTCGTTTTACAGCGGTTTGGGGATCTCCCCCAAAACTAAATATAAATTCAAACTTTTAAATGCAATTTCTACCAAATAATTTATAAAAAAAATAAGAGAAAATTATTTTTATATTTTTTAAATCTAAAATAATGGTTTTCAAAAAATCCTTGAAAATCCTTGAATCGTCAAAAAATGCAATAAAATAGTTTTATAACATTTTGAATTTATAAATTATTTCATATTTTAAAAAATCTAAAATCTAAAAAAATCAATATTAATTTAAAATATTTCATAATTTTTTTCAAGAAATACATGAAACATTAAAAGCTAAGAAAAAATGTGCTAAAATGGCATTTTATGGCATATTTCAACGTTTAGAGCGGTTTGAGTGCTTTCGACAAAAATAAGCGGAATGTTATTATTTTTATATTTTATCAAAAAATAGTTTTTCAGAAAATCATGAAAATACAATGAATCGTCAAAAATGCAATAAAATAAAGTTTTAAAGCATTTTTAATTTTTAAATTAATTATTTCATATTTTTAAAAATCCCATTAAAATCTATCAAAATCAATATATTTATAGAATATTTCATATTATTTTCGAAAAATACATGAAACATTAAAAAGCTCAGAAAAATGTGCTAAAATTGTATTTTATTGCATATTTCGACGTTTTAGAGCAGTTTGAGCACTTTTCTGGAAAAACTCATTTTAGCTAAAATACTTGATTATCATTTTAATAGTTCTACTACATTGAAGTTATGGGAAAGTAAGCAAAATTTATGATTTTATTTTAGGAAGCGTACTCATAGGTGTATTTTTCTAAAAAAAATAGTTGTTCAGAAAATCCTTGAAAATACCTTAAATCGTCAAAAAATGCAATAAAATAATGTTTTATAGTATTTTTAATATGTATTAATTATTTATATATTTTAAAAAATCCCATTAAAAATCTATCAAATCAATATATTTTTAGATATTTCATATTATTTTCAAAAAATACATGAAACATTAAAAAGCTCAAAAATGTGCTAAAATGGTACCTATTGCATATTTCGACGTTTAGTGGTTTGAGTGCTTTTCTGACAAAATCATTTTAGCTAAAATACAGATTATCACACTTTAAAAAAATTTCTGCAATTGGGATGGGAAAAGTAAGCGAATTTATTATTTTTATATTTTATCTAAAAAATAGTTTTCAGAAAATCCTTGAAAATATAATGAATCGTCAAAAATGCAATAAAATAACGATTTATAGCATTTTTGAATATTTATATATTATTTACATATTTTAAAATCCCTTTAAAAAATCTATAAAAATCAATATATATATAGAATATTTTATATTATTTTCGAAAAATACATGAAACATTGAAAATATCATAAAAATGTGCTAAAATGGTATGCATATTTCGACGATTTAGAGCGGTTTGATGCTTTCTGGAAAACTCATTTTTAGGTATAATTCTTAGATTATCAAACGTTTAAATAAAATTTCTACTGCAGTTGAAATTTAGGAAAAGTAAAAATTATGATTTTCTTTTAGAAGCTTACTTATAGGTGTATTATATCTAAAAATATAGTTTTCAGAAAATCTTGAAAATACCTTGAATCGTCAAAAAATGCAATAAAATAACGATTTTGCATTTTAAGAATATTAATATATTATTTACATTTTTTAAAAAAATCCATTAAAAATCTATAAAAATCAGTATATTTATAGAATATTTCGATATTATTTTCGAAAAATACAATAAACATTAAAAGTTCAGAAAAATGTAGCTAAATTGTATATTTTATTGATATTTCTGCGTTTAGAGGTTATTGTTTTAATCTGTTTGGATGAATTTTAGGGGTGCAAAATTTTATGACTTTTTTAGGAACCTTATTATGATATATTTATATAAAAAATATTTTTCAGAAAATCCCTGAAAATTCTTGAATCTTTAAAAACTGCAATAAAATAACGTTTTATAATTTTAATATATATAAATTTTTTAAATTTTTTTAAAAAAATCTCAATAAAAATCTATAAAATCATTAATTTTAGAATCTTTCGTATTATTTTCCAAAAATACATGAAACATTAAAAAGCTCAGAAAATTGTGCTAAAATTGCATTTTATGGCATATTTCGACGTTTTAGAAGCGGTTTGAGTGCCTGACAAAACTCATTTTTAGCTAAAATACTTAGATTTTCAAACCTTTAAATAAATTTCTACTGTAATTGAAATTTATGGGAAAAGTAAGCAAAATTTTATTTTCTTTTAGAAATTACTCATAGGTGTATTTTATCAAAAAAATATTTTCAGAAAATCCTTAAAATGCCTTAAATCGTCAAAAATGCAATAAAATTAATTTTTATAGCATTTTAATATTTATTAATTACTTACATATTTTTAAAAAATCCCATTAAAAATCTATAAAATCAATATATTTATGGAATATTTCATATTATTTTCCCAAAAATACATGAAACATTAAAAACTCAGAAAATTGTGCTAAAATTGCATTTTATGGCATATTTCGACGTTTTAGAGCGGTTTTTGAGTGCTTTCTGAAACTCATTTAGCTAAAATACTTAGATTATCACACTTTTAAAAATAATTTCTACTGCAATTGAAATTTATGGGAAAAGTAATGAAATTTTATTATTTTATATATTTCATCTAAAAAAATATTTTTTTTTCAGAAAATCCTTGAAAATATAATGAATCGTCAAAAAATGCAAAAAAAAAAAACGATTTATAGCATTTTGAATATTTATATATTATATACATATTTTTGAAAAATCCCATTAAAAATCTATAAAAATCAATATAGTTATAGAATATTTCATATTATTTTGGAAAATACATGAAACATTAAAAATATCATAAAAATGTGCTAAAATGGTATATTATTGCATATTTCGACGATTTAGAGCGGTTTGAGTGCTTTTCTTGCAAAACTCCTTTTTTAGCTAAAATTCTTAGATTATCAAACTCTTAAATATAATTTCTACTGCAGTTGAAATTTGTGGGAAAAAGTAAGCAAAAATTTATGATTTTCTTTTAGGAAGTTTACTCATAGGTGTATTTTATCTAAAAAAATAGTTTTCAGAAAATCCTTGAAAATGCCTTAAATCGTCAAAAAATGCAATAAAATCAAGTTTCATAGTATTTTTAATATGTATTAATTATTTATATATTTTTAAAAAAACCCAAATTTAAAAAATCTATCAAAGTCAATATATTTATAGAATATTTCAAATTATTTTCGAAAATCAGAAAAATGGCTAAAATTGATTTTATTGCATATTTCGACGTTTTAGAGCGGTTTGAGTGCTTTTCTGACAAAACTCATTTTTTAGCTAAAATACTTAGATTTTTAAACTTTTATATAGAATTTCTACTGCAACTGAAATTTATGGGAAAAGTAAAGCGGAAAATTTATTTATTTTTATATATTATCATAAAAAATAGTTTTCAGAAAAATCCTTGAAAATACAATAAATCGTCAAAAAATGCAATAAATAAAGTTTTTTAAATTTTTAATATTTATTAATTATTTACATATTTTTAAAAAATCCCATTAAAAATTATAAACTCAATATATTTATAAATATTTCTATTCATTTTCGAAAATAATAAACAATAAAAAGCTCAGAAAAATGTGGCAAAATTGTATTTTTGCATAGTTTCGACGTTATGAGCGTTTAGTACTTTTCGGCAAAACTCATTTTAGCTAAAATACTTAGATTATCACTTTTTAAAATAGATTTTACTGCAATTGAAATTTATGGGAAAAGTAAGCAAAAATTTATGATTTTCTTTTAGGAAGCGTAACTATAGGTGTATTTTATCTAAAAAATAGTTTTCAGAAAATCTTGAAAATGCCTTAATCGTCAAAAATGCAATAAAATAATGTTTTATAGAATTTTTTAATATGCATTAATTATTTACATATTTTTAATAAATCCTATTAAAAATCTATCAAAGTCAATATATTTATAGAATATTTCATATTATTTTCGAAAAATACATGAAACATTAAAAGCTCAGAAAATGTGTTAAAATTGTATTTTATTGCATATTTCGACGTTTTAAGCTGGTTTGAGTGCTTTTCTGACAAAACTCATTTTAAGCTAAAATATTAGATTTTTATAACTTTTATAAATATAATTTCTTCTGCAATTGAAATTGATGGGAAAAGTAAGCAAAATTTTATGATTTTCTTTTAGAAGTACTTATAGGTTATTATCTAAAAAAATAGTTTTTCAGAAAATCCTTGAAAATTTGAATCGTAAAAAATGCAATAAAATAACGTTTTATAGCATTTTTAATATTTATAAATTATTTACATATTTTTAAAAACCCCAAATTAAAAATTATAAAAATCAATTTTATTTAGAATATTTCATATTATTTTCAAAAATACATGAAACATTAAAAAGCTCAGAAAATGTGCTAAAATGGTATTTTATGCATATTTCGACGTTTTAGAGCGGTTTGAGTGCTTTTCTGACAAAACTCATTTTTTAGCTAAAATACTTAGATTTTCAAACTTTTAAATAGAATTTCTACTGCAATTGAAATTTATGGGAAAAGTAAGCGAAATTTTATTATTTTTTTATATTTTATCTAAAAAATAGTTTTTCAGAAAATCCTTGAAAATACTATAAATCGTAAAATGCAATAAAATAACGATTTATAGCATTTTGAATTTTAATTATTTACATATTTTTAAAAAATCCCATTAAAAATCTATAAATCAATATATTTTAGAATATTTCATATTATTTTCGAAAAATACATGAAATATTAAAAGCTCAGAAAAATGTGCTAAAATGTATTTTATTGCTATTTCGACGTTTTAGAGCGGTTTGAGTGCTTTTCTGCAAAACTCTTTTTTTAGCTAAAATACTTAGATTATACACTTTTAAAATAATTTCTACTGCAATTGAAATTTATGGGAAAAGTAAGCAAATTATGGATTTTCTTTTAGGAAGCTACTTATAGGTGTATTTTATCTAAAAAATAGTTTTTCAGAAAATCTTGAAAATGCTTAAATCGTAAAAAATGCAATAAAATAAAGTTTTATAGCATTTTTTGAAATTATAATTATTTACATATTTTTAAAAAATCCATTAAAATCTATAAATAATATATTTTAGAATATTTCATATTATTTTCGAAAAATACATGAAACATTAAAAAGCTCAGAAAAACGTGCTAAAATGGTATTTTATGGCATATTTCAACGTTTTAGAGCGGTTTGAGTGCTTTTCTGACAAAACTCTTTTTTCAGAAAAAATACTTAGATTTTTAAACTTTTATATAGAATTTCTACTGCAATTGAAATTTATGGGAAAAGTATGGAAATTTTATTATTTTTTATATATTTTATCAAAAAAATATTTTCAGAAAACCTTGAAAATGCCTGAATGTCAAAAATGCAATAAAATAACGTTTTATAGCATTTTGAATATTTATAAATTTTTACATATTTTTAAAATCCCATAAAATCTATAAAATCAATATTAATTTAGAATATTTCATATTTTTTTCCCAAAAATACATGAAAATTAAAAGCTCAAAAAAATGTGCTAAAATGGTATTTTATTGCATATTTCGACGTTTTAGAGCGGTTTGAGTTTTTCTGACAAAACTCATTTTTTAAGCTAAAATATTAGATTTTAAACTTTTATATAAATTTCACTGCAATTGAAATTTAGGGGAAAAAAGTTAGGAATTTTATTATTTTTTATATTTTATCTAAAAATATTTTTTTTCAAAAAACCTTGAAAATATAATGAATCGTCAAAAATGCAATAAAATAAGATTTATAATTTTAATATTTTTATATTATTTACATTTTTTAAAAATCCCATTAAAAATCTATAAAAATCAATATATTTATAAATATTTCATATTATTTTCAAAAAATACATGAAACTTTAAAAAATATCAAAAATTGAAAATGTTTTTTTTTATTTTGAGTTTGAGGGTTTATGCTTTTTGGAAAAACCTTTTTTTTTAGCAAAATCTTAATTTAAAACTTTAAAAAAATTTTAGCATTAAAATTGGAAAAGAAAGGAAAAATTTTTTTTTTTTATTATTTTAACAAAAAAAATATTTTTTCGAAAACCTTTAAAAATTAAAAAATCGAAAAAAATGCAAAAATAAATTTTTTTTTTAATATTTTTTTAATTTTTTCTTTTTTTAAAAAAATTTTTAAAAATCTATAAAAATAATATATTTATAGAAATTTCATATTTTTTAAAAAATCGAAAAAAAAAAATAAAAAGTCAAAATTATTTTTATGATATTTCGCTTTTTAAGGGTTTATTTCTGGCAAAATTTTTTTTTAGCTAAAATTTTTAAAAATATCAAATTTTAAATAAATTTTATGATTAAAATTTATGGGAAAAAAAAAATTTTTTTTAATTTTTTTTTGGGAAGCTACATAGGTGTTTTTTATCTAAAAAAAATTTTTTGAAAATCCTTGAAAATGCCAAATCGTCGCAATAAAATAATTTTTGTTTTTTTTAATATTAATTATTTACATTTTTTAAAAAACCCTTAAAAATCTAAAAAAATAAATATATTTATGAAATTTAATTTTTT
>WNWK01058102.1:0-10549 GCA_009830355.1 Cherax destructor | reverse complement strand
AGTTCTGTCTGTATGGGGGTGTTACACTGAAGTTTTTACCGTGTATGAAAAGTGTATACACTGGGGTTCTGTACCGTGTATGAAATGTATACACTGAGTCTTCCCTTTATAAAGAGTGTTACACGGAGGTTCTTACTTGTAGAGGAGTGTATACACTGAGGTTCTGTACTGTTAAAGAGTGTTACACGGGGAGTTCTGTGTGAGGGAGTGTATCACTGGAGTTCTGTCCGTTTTTTGGGTTTGTTACATTGAGGTTCTGTCCCTGTAGGGGAAGTGTATACCCGGGGTTCTGTCTTATAAAGGAGTGTATACATTGAGAGTTCTGTCCCTGTATGGAGGTTTTCACGGGGATTTTTACAGTGTTTTGAAGTGTATACACTAAAAAGTTCTTCCCTTTTAAAAAGGGTGTATACATGAGATTCTGTCCCGTTTTGAGGGGTGTACTAATTTCTGTCCCGTGAAAAGTGTGCACTGGGGTTCCCCTTTACCAGAGTGTGACACTGGAGTTCTTGTGTATGAGGGGGGGACACTGAGGTTCTGTCAGGGGATGTATCACTGAGTTCTGCCGTTGGGGGGGTTATCCCTGAAGTTTGTACTGTAGGAAGTGTATCATGAGGTTCGGGCTGTTGGGGGAGTGTTACATGAGTTTCTGTACTGTATGGGGAAGTGTGTACACTGGAGTTCTTACTGTATGAAGTGAAACCGAGTTCTGAAAAGTGTATGAATGTATACACTGAGAGTTCTGTACTGTATGGGGGAGTGTTCACTGAGAGTTCTGTCCCTGTTGAGGAGTGTTAAAAGGGGTTCTGTCCCTTTGGGGGAAGGTATACACTGAGGTTCTGTACCGTTATAAAGTGTTACACTAGGTTCTGTCCGTGTATGAGGGGTTAAAATTAAAGTTCTGTGATTAAAGGGAGTTACACTGGGGTTCTGTACGTGTATGGGGGGAGTGTATACCGGGTTTACCGTGTATGAGGAGGTATCCCTGGGGGTTCTGTCCCTTTATTGAATGTTGCTGAGGTTCTGTACCGTGTAGGGGGAAGTATACCTGGGGTTCTTACCGTGTATGGGGAGGTATACATGAGTTCTGTACCGTGTATGGGGGAGAGTTCACTGAGTTCTTCCGTGTATTGGTCACTGGAGTTCTGTACCGTGATGGGGAGGTATACACTGAGAGTTCTGAACCGTTTTGGGGGGTATACACTAGAGTTCTGTACGTGTTTTGAGGAGTGTATCCCTGGGTTTTTGTGTAGAAGTGTTACACTGAACCATGAAGATGCATGTTTTATACGTATGTAAAGGGATTCGATGTTGAAAGGTATACCTTTGAAGTTTTTTTCCCGTATTATTCCCCAAAGGTTTGGTGGTGTGGATGATCCAAGGTTGAGGGGGTGTAAATGATCACTGAGAGTTGCCAAGTGTATGATGAGGGGTTACCAGAAGATCTTTGGTATGGTGGTTACATGATCCATGTTGATGGTGTACCCGAGATCCAACTGGTATGGGGTGCTAATCGTACCGTATGATGGTGTACCCATAGATCACGTATGAGTGGTGCTACCCAGTATGATCACACAGTATGAGTGGTGCTACCCAGATGATCAACAGTATGAGTGGTGCTCCAGTATGATCACACATAGAGTGGTGCTACCCAGATGATCACACAGTATGAGTGGTGCTACCCAGTATGATCACACAGTATGATGGTGCTCCCATATGATCACACGTATGAGTGGTGCTACCCAGTATGATCACACAGTATGAGTGGTGCTACCCAGTATGATCACACAGTATGAGTGGTGCTACCCAGTATGATCACACAGTATGAGTGGTGCTACCCAGTATGATCACACAGTATGAGTGGTGACCCTAGGGCTCCAGTATGATCACACAGTATGAGTGGTGCTACCCAGTATGATCACACAGTATGAGTGGTGCTACCCAGTATGATCACACAGTATGAGTGGCTGCCAGTATGATCACACAGTATGAGTGGTGCTACCCAGTATGATCACACAGTATGAGTGGTGCTACCCAGTATGATCACACAGTATGAGTGGTGCTACCCAGTATGATCACACAGTATGAGTGGTGCTACCCAGCATGATCACACAGTATGAGTGGTGCTACCCAGAATGATCACACAGTATGAGTGGTGCTACCCAGTATGATCACACAGTATGAGTGGTGCTACCCAGTATGATCACACAGTATGAGTGGTGCTACCCAGTATGATCACACAGTATGAGTGGTGCTACCCAGAATGATCACACAGTATGATGGTGCTACCCAGTATGATCACACAGTATGAGTGGTGCTACCCAGTATGATCACACAGTATGAGTGGTGCTACCCAGTATGATCACACAGTATGAGTGGTGCTACCCAGTATGATCACACAGAGTGGTGCTACCCAGTATGATCACACAGTATGAGTGGTGCTACCCAGTATGATCACACAGTATGAGTGGTGCTACCCAGTATGATCACACAGTATGAGTGGTGCTACCCAGTATGATCACACAGTATGAGTGGTGCTACCCAGTATGATCACACAGTATGAGTGAGTGCCCAGTATGATCACACAGTATGATGGTGCTACCAGATGATCACACAGTATGAGTGGTGCACCCAGTATGATCACACAGTATGAGTGAAGATGATAAAATAGTGCACCAGTATGATACAGATGAGGGTGCTACCCAGATGATCACACAGTATGAGTGGTGCTACCCAGTATGATCACACAGTATGATGGTGCTACCCAGTATGATCACACAGTATGAGTGGTGCTACCCAGTATGATCACACAGTATGAGTGGTGCTACCCAGATGATCACACAGTATGATGGTGCTACCCAGATGATCACACAGTATGAGTGGTGCTACCCAGATGATCACAGATGAGTGGTGCTACCCAGTATGATCACACAGAGTGGTGTACCCAGATGATCACACAGTATGAGTGGTGCTACCCAGTATGATCACACAGTAGAGTGGTGCTACCCAGATGATCACACAGTATGAGTGGTGCTACCCAGTATGATCACACAGTATGATGGTGCTACCAGTATGATCACACAGTATGAGTGGTGCTACCCAGTATGATCACACAGTATGAGTGGTGCTACCCAGTATGATCACACAGTATGATGGTGCTATCCAGTATGATCACACAGTATGATGGTGCTACCCAGTATGATCACACAGTATGAGTGGTGCTACCCAGTATGATCACACAGTATGAGTGGTGCTACCCAGTATGATCACACAGTATGAGTGGTGCTACCCAGTATGATCACACAGTATGAGTGGTGCTACCCAGTATGATCACACAGTATGAGTGGTGCTACCCAGTATGATCACACAGAGTGGTGCTACCCAGTATGATCACACAGTATGAGTGGTGCTACCCAGTATGATCACACAGAGTGGTGCTACCCAGTATGATCACACAGTATGAGTGGTGCTACCCAGTATGATCACACAGTATGAGTGGTGCTACCCAGTATGATCACACAGTATGACTGGTGCTACCCAGTATGATCACACAGTATGACTGGTGCTACCCAGTATGATCACACAGTATGAGTGGTGCTACCCAGTATGATCACACAGTATGAGTGGTGCTACCCAGTATGATCACACAGTATGAGTGGTGCTACCCAGTATGATCACACAGTATGAGTGGTGCTACCCAGTATGATCACACAGTATGAGTGGTGCTACCCAGAATGACACACAGTATGAGTGGTGCTACCCAGTATGATCACACAGTATGAGTGGTGCTCCCAGTATGATCACACAGTATGAGTGGTGCTACCCAGTATGATCACACAGTATGATGTGCTACCAGTATGATCAACAGTATGAGTGGTGCTCCAGTATGATCACACAGTATGAGTGGTGCTACCCAGTATGATCACACAGTATGATGGTGCTACCAGTATGATCACACAGTATGAGGGGGGGTGGGCTCAGTATGATCACACAGAGTGGTGCTACCAGATGATCACACAGTATGATGTTACCCAGATGACACACAGATGAGTGGTGCTACCGTATGATCACACAGTATGAGTGGTGCTACCCATGACACACAGAGTGTGCTACCCAGATGTCACACAGTATGAGGGGCACAGTATGATCACACAGAGAGCACCCAGTATGATCACACAGTAGAGTGGTGCTACCCAGTATGATCACAGATATGGTGCTACCCAGTATGATCACACAGAATGTTCAGATGTACACAGTATGAGTGGTGCTCCCAGTATGATCACACAGTATGAGTGGTGCTACCCAGATGATCACACAGTATGAGTGGTGCTACCTAGTATGATCACACAGTATGAGTGGTGCTACCCAGTATGATCACAGATGAGTGGTGCTACCCAGATGATCACACAGTATGAGTGGTGCTACCCAGTATGATCACACAGAGTGGTGCTACCCAGATGATCACACAGTATAGGGTGCTACCCAGTATGATCACACAGTATGAGTGGTGCTACCCAGTATGATCACACAGTATGAGTGGTGCTACCCAGTATGATCACACAGTATGAGTGGTGCTACCCAGTATGATCACACAGAGTGGTGCTACCCAGTATGATCACACAGTATGAGTGGTGCTACCCAGTATGATAAACCAGTAGAGTGGTGCTACCCAGTATGATCACACAGTATGAGGGTGCTACCCAGTATGATCACACAGTATGAGTGGTGCTACCCATATGATCACACAGTATGAGTGGTGCTACCCAGTATGATCACACAGTATGAGTGGTGCTACCCAGTATGTCCATATATAGTATGAGTGGTGCTACCCAGTATGATCACACAGTATGAGTGGTGCTACCCAGTATGATCACACAGTATGAGTGGTGCTACCCAGTATGATCACACAGTATGACTGGTGCTACCCAGCATGATCACACAGTATGAGTGGTGCTACCCAGTATGATCACACAGTATGAGTGGTGCTACCCAGTATGATCACACAGTATGAGTGGTGCTACCCAGTATGATCACACAGTATGAGTGGTGCTACCCAGTATGATCACACAGTATGAGTGGTGCTACCCAGTATGATCACACAGTATGAGTGGTGCTACCCAGAATGATCACACAGTATGAGTGGTGCTACCCAGTGATCACACAGTATGGTGGTGCTACCCAGTATGATCACACAGTATGGTGTGCTACCCAGTATGATCACACAGTATGAGTGGTGCTACCCAGTATGATCACACACTATGAGTAGTGCTACCCAGTAGGATCAATGAGTACGAGGTGCTACCCAGTATGATCACACATAGTATGAGTGGTGCTACCCAGTATGATCACAATGTATGAGTGCTGCTACCCAGCATGATCACACAGTATGAGTTGTGCTACCCAGTATGATCACACAGTATGAGTGGTGCTACCCAGTATGATCACACAGTATGAGTGGTGCTACCCAGTATGATCACACAGTATGAGTGGTGCTACCCAGTATGATCACACAGAGTGGTGCTACCCAGTATGATCACACAGTATGAGTGGTGCTACCCAGTATGATCACACAGTATGAGTGGTGCTACCCAGTATGATCACACAGTATGAGTGGTGCTACCCAGTATGATCACAGTATGAGTGGTGCTCCCAGTATGATCACACAGTAGAGGGTGCTACCCAGATGACACACAGTATGAGTGGTGCTACCCAGTATGATCACACAGTATGAGTGGTGCTACCCAGATGATCACAGAGGGTGCTACCAGTATGATCACACAGTATGAGTGGTGCTACCCAGTATGATCACACAGTATGATGGTGCTACCCAGATGATCAACAGTATGAGTGGTGCTACCCAGTATGATCACACAGTATGAGTGGTGCTACCCAGTATGATCACACAGTATGAGTGGTGCTCCAGATGATCACACAGTATGAGTGGTGCTACCCAGTATGATCACACAGTATGAGTGGTGCTACCCAGTATGATCACACAGTATGAGTGGTGCTACCCAGAATGATCACACAGTATGAGTGGTGCTACCCAGTATGATCACACAGTATGAGTGGTGCTACCCAGTATGATCACACAGTATGAGTGGTGCTACCCAGTATGATCACACAGTATGAGTGGTGCTACCCAGTATGATCACACAGTATGAGTGGTGCTACCCAGTATGATCACACAGTATGAGTGGTGCTACCCAGTATGATCACACAGTATGAGTGGTGCTACCCAGTATGATCACACAGTATGAGTGGTGCTACCCAGTATGATCACACAGTATGATGGTGCTACCCAGATGATCACACAGTATGAGTGGTGCTACCCAGTATGATCACACAGTATGATGGTGCTACCCAGATGATCACACAGTATGGGGGGTGCTCCCAGTATACCCGAGGGGGTCCCAAGACAACTATGAGTTGTACCCCGTATGTCCAAAGGGTGCCCCAGTATGAAAAAAGGGGGTGCTCCCAGTATGAACCAGTTGAGGGTGCTCCCAGATGAAACAGATGATGGTGCCCCAGTATGATCACACAGTATGGTGGGCTACCCGATGATAAATAAGTGGTCCCCAGATGATCACACAGTATGAGGGTGCCCCAGATGATCACACAGTATGAGGGGGAAAGAATGACACACATTTGAGTGGTGCTCCCAGATGATCAACAGATGAGTGGTGCCCCAGATGATCACACGTATGGGGGCCCCTTTGAAAAGATGGGGGCCCCAAATGATCAAAAGATAGTGGTGCTACCCAGATGATCAAAGTATGAGGGGTGCTCCCAGTATGATCAATTGGGAAACCCCCTTTTTTTTACTGTGGACCTTTACTGGGTGGCACCACTCATACTGTGATCTTTCGGGGAAAGCACCACTTTTGTGATCATACTGGGAAACACCATCAACTGTGGGTCATACTGGGAGCACCACTCTTGGGGATCATACGGGCCAGCACCCTCATACTGTGGGGTATAGGGACCCCCAATTTAATGGGGATCTTTCTGGGTAGCACCACCCCTACTTTTGGTCATCGGGGTGGCACCACTCATACTGTGTTCTTTCGTGGCCCCCCCTTCCTCTGTGGGGGTCTCTGGGTAGCCCACTCATACTGGGGTGATCATTGGGAGCACCCCAATTCCATTCTTTTTGATCATACTGGGTAGCCCCTCTCTGTGTGATCATGCGGGGAAAGCACCACTCATACTTGTGTTAGTAGCCCCCTTTTCATACAATGGTGATCAAGGCAGCACCCCTGTTCTTTTGATCTTTCGGGGTAGCACCACTCATACTGTGTGATCATCTGGGTAGCACCACTCCTGTGTGATCTTTTGGGGGCACCCCCCCTCATCTGTGTGTCTTTGCAAACCACCATACTGTGTGATCTCGGAAACCACTCATACTTGTGATCATACGGGGTGGCCCCAACCATACTGTGTGATCTTTCTGGGTAGCACCACTCCTGGGGATCTTTCTGGGAAGCCCATTTTCATACTGTGTGATCATCTGGGTGGCACCACTCATACTGTGTGATCTTCGGGGTACCCCACTTTTTTTAACCAATTGGGGTGATTACTGGGTGGCACCACTCATACTGTGTATTTTTGGGGGACCAAAACTAAATACTGGGGAAAATCATACGGGGAAGCCCCTCTCTGTGGGGGCCATACGGGGTGGCACCACTCAAAACTGTGTGATCCGGGAGCCCCCCTTTCTTTATGTGTGATTCATACTGGGGGCACCAATTATCGGGGTGATCTACGGGGAGAAACCACTCATACTGTGTGATCCCCCGGGTGCCCCACCTTCAAAATTTTTGTGATTTTTCTGGGTTAAAGCACCCATTTTCATACTGGGGAAATCATCCCTTTGGGTTACCCACCACTCATAAACGGGGTGTGGTTTTATACTTTAGCACCCATTTGTGTGACCCATTACCTGGGAAACACCATCATACTGTGTGATCATTCTTGGTAACACCAATTTTTTTATTTTGTGTGATCATACTGGGTAACCACTCTTACTGTGTGACTAAATTCCCCCTGGGGTAAGGCCCCCCCCAACACTTATACCAGGGATCTTTCGGGGCCGGCACCCCCTCATACTGTGGGGGATGGGGATGGGGGGGGCAACCCCCATCCCTGTGTGACCCTAATTTGGGAACCACTCATCTGTGTGATCATGCTGGGTAGCCCCGTCTACTGTGTGATCTTGGGTGGCACCAGCACTGTGTGATCATTCTGGGAACACCACTCATACTGTGTGATAAACATACCTGGGGGAAACCACTCTACTGTGGATCATACTGGGTAAAAATCTCCTTTTGGGATCTCTGAAGGCACCCTAAACTGTGTGATTCTGGGAGCACCACCCCTTTGTGTGTTCATTGGGGGGGCCACACCCAACTGTGTGTATCTGGGAGCACCCCCTCATACTTGGGGTTACTGGGTAGCCCCCACCCTGTGTGTTGGGGTGGCACCCCTGCCTTTGACCCTACTGGGAAGCACCTCATGGTTGGTCATCGGGTGGCACCATCATACTGTGTGTTTCGGGGTGGCACCCCCTATACTGTGGGGATCTTTCTGGGGAGCACCCTATACTGTGTGATTTCAGCACCTTTTTCATACTGTGTGTTCATACGGGGTAGCCCCACTCTCTGTGGGGATCATACGGGGTGGCACCCTCCTGTTTGGTCATACTGGGTAGCACCAATTTATCCCTGTTTGGGGATCATACTGGGGCCCCCACTCCCTGGGGCCATCTGGGTGGCACCACCATCTGTGGTTTATTCGGGTACCACCCCTCTTGTGATCATACTGGGAGCCCCTTCATCGGGGTTTGGGGAACCCATTCCCTGGGTTTTAGCACCCCTCATCTGTTTGATCATCGGGGCCCACTCCCTGTGTGTCTACGGTGGCACCCTCTACTTTTTTTGTGTTCCCCGGGTACCCCCAACCACCCATAACTGTGTGACCCTTTAATTTTGGGTAGCACCACCCATACCTGTGTGATCATCTGGGTGGCACCACTCATACTGGGGATCTTACTGGGAAACACCACTCATACTGTGTGATCTTCCGGGGCACCACTCATCTGGGGATCTACGCGGCACCACTCATACTGTGGGGATCTGGGAGCACCACTCTTTTTGATCTTTCTGGGAGCACCACCCCTACTGGTTGTGATAAAATTTTTGGTACACCACTCATACTGTGTGATCATCTGGGAAAAATTTCCTAATCGGTGATCATCTGGGAGCACCCTCATACTGTGTGATCTTGGGGAGCACCCCTACTGTGTGATCATATTGGGAGCCCCCACCATCTGTGTGATCCGGGAGAAACCACTCTCTGTGTGATCATGCGGGGTGACCAGCTGTGTGATCAAGGGAAACACCACCCCTATGTTTGATCATACGGGGTGGCCCCCTTTCTGTGTGATCATCGCAGCACCATTTATTGGGGTCATCGGGGTGGCACCACTCATACTGTGACATCATTGGGTAGCCCACTCATACTGTGTGATCTTGGCACCATTTTGTTTTCATTCTGGGAGCACCACTCCTGGTAAATTACTGATTGGCCCCCTTTCATACGTGTGATCATACTGGGAAAAGACCACTATACTGTGTGATCATGCTGGGTAGCCCAGTCATCTGGGGATCATACGGGATGGCACCACCCCTCTGTGGATCATCTGGGAACCACCACTCAAAAACTGGTGATCATACGGGACCCACCACTCATACTGTGTGATCATTCTGGGTACACCCCCTTTTTAATTGTTCTCTGGGTGGCACCACTAAACCTGTGGGGTTTTGGCACCACTCCTATTTGATCATACTGGGTAGCACCACTCTCTGTGTGTCATTGGGTAGCACCACTCTGTGTGATCATGGGGGGGCCCCACTTCTGTGTGATATCTGGGAGCACCACCATACTGGGGATCATACGGGGAGCCCCACCATCGGGGATCATACTGGGAAACCCCCTCCTGGGGATCATCGGACCCTCATACTGTGTGATCATATTTTTGGGGTAACCCCAAAAATCTACTGTGTGATCTGGGGAGCACCCCATACTGGTGACATCTGGGTGCACCCTATTTGGGATCATATGGGTGCACCACTCATACTGTGTGATCATCGGGGTACACCCCTTCTTGGATCATCTGGGTACACCACCATCTGTGTGATCATACTGGGTAGCACCCTTCTGGGGAAAATATACGGGGGAAAGCACCCTCATTGTGTGATCATACTGGGTAACCACTCATACTGGTGGAATCTTTCTGGGTACCCACTCATCTGTGTGTCTTTCTGGGACACCACTCATACTGTGATCATACTGGGAGCACCCTCTACTGTGTTCAATGAGCACAACCATACTGTGTGATCATCTGGGTAGCACCATCATACTGGGAAAAAGGGACCCCAATCACCGTGTGATCTCTGGGTAACCCATATCTGTGTGATCATCGGGGTGGCCCACCTTTTGTGATCATACGGGACACCCCCTTACTGTGTGATCTAACCCCCCGGGC
>WNWK01058101.1:0-10550 GCA_009830355.1 Cherax destructor | reverse complement strand
GCTAAACCACAAGGGTTATACAGCGCGGCTGGTCAGGACAGGATGCAGGGAGAATGGATTGTAAGAGGAGATGGATGATTAGTAGGGTATGGAGTGCAGCAGGGTAGTGGATAGTGCAGGGATAGAGGGTAGCAAGAGATTGAGGTAGAAGGGACTGAGGGAGGTGCTAGAGGTATAACCTTCAGAGTTTGTGTAGTAAGTCAGTTGCTGTCAAAAAGTCAATGAGAGAGTCAGGATTAAAGGAGGGTCCATCTGCAAGAAGGGAAGGTAAAGAAAGGGCAGCAGAGCGATTATAATGCCGGGAAATACGGTAATTATCAGATATAAAATAGCCTCATTATGTAACATATCTGGCCAATTAAGACTGCATGTTTTCTGCTGTCGTCAATAATTAAGAGGATGCGCTAAACTCTTAGGGGTCATTTAGCGCCCGGTGAATGCGAGGCATTGAGGCAACATTCAAGAAATGGAAGGATATGTTCAATTCCTTGGATCAAGAGCCCTTTACCGACAGCACCCTCACCGGGAATTCGTATGAGGAATCTGTCTAGATCCTTGAGCATTATTATAAATTATTATTATTATTATTATTATTATTATTATTATTATTATTATTATTATATTTTTAATATTAGCATAATGATTATTTTATTAAAAAATGAGCTAAATCCGCATGGGCCTGAATTAGCCTAAGTTCAAGGGAATACTGATGATCCAGATTAATATTATTAATACCTTAATCAGACGTTATTGATATGTCTAGAGGTTATTGCTGGCAACTGTTCTTAATGTTAGGTTAGGTTAGGTTAAGTTTGGTAAGGTTAGGTTAGGTTAGGTTAAGTTAGGTAAGGTTAGGTTAAGTTAGGTTAGGTTAGGTTAGGTTAGGTTAGGTTAGGTTAAGTTAGGTAAGGTTAGGTTAGGTTAAGTTAGGTAAGGTTAGGTTAGGTTAAGTTAGGTAAGGTTAGGTTAGGTTAAGTTAGGTAAGGTTAGGTTAGGTTAAGTTAGGTAAGTTGGTTAGGTTGTTAGGTAAGGTTAGGTTGTTAAGTTAGGTAAGGTTAGGTTAGGTTAAGTTAGGTAAGGTTAGGTTAGGTTAAGTTAGGTAAGGTTAGGTTAGGTTAAGTTAGGTAAGGTTAGGTAAGGTTAGGTTAGGTTAAGTTAGGTAAGGTTAGGTAAGGTTAGGTTAGGTTAAGTTAGGTAAGGTTAGGTTAGGTTAAGTTAGGTAAAGGTTAGGTTAAGTTAGGTAAGGTTAGTTAGGTTAATTAGGTAAGTTAGGTTAGGTTAAGTTGGTTAGGTAGGTTAGGTTAGGTTAGGTTAAGTTAGGTAAGGTTAGGTTAGGTTAAGTTAGGTAAGGTTAAGTTTGGTAAGGTTAGGTTAAGTTAGGTAAGGTTAGGTTAGGTTAAGTTAGGTAAGGTTAGGTTAGGTTAGGTTAGGTTAAGTTAGGTAAGGTTAGGTTAGGTTAAGTTTGGTAAGGTTAGGTTAGGTTAAGTTAGGTAAGGTTAGGTTAGGTTAAGTTTGGTAAGGTTAGGTTAGGTTAAGTTAGGTAAGGTTAGGTTAGGTTAAGTTTGGTAAGGTTAGGTTTGGTTAGGTTAGGTTAGGTTAAGTTAGGTAAGGTTAGGTTAGGTTAAGTTAGGTAAGGTTAGGTTAGGTTAAGTTTGGTAAGGTTAGGTTAGGTTAAGTTAGGTAAGGTTAGGTTAGGTTAAGTTAGGTTAGGTTAGGTTAGGTTAAGTTAGGTAAGGTTAGGTTAGGTTAAGTTTGGTAAGGTTAGGTTAAGTTAGGTAAGGTTAGGTTAGGTTAAGTTTGGTAAGGTTAGGTTAGGTTAAGTTTGGTTGGGTTAGGTTAGGTTAAGTTACATAAGGTTAGGTTAGGTTAAGTTAGGTAAGGTTAGGTTAGGTTAAGTTAGGTAAGGTTAGGTTAGGTTAGGTTAGGTTAGGTTAGGTTAGGTCAGGAACAGGACACAAGTGTTTCCTGACGCTGGTCTTAGTTATATGATGACCCACCACTGGAACTTTTGGTCATCTGACCGAGACCTTCCACTGGCTCACCACTCCACTTACTGTCACCGTAGTCTTCAAGATCACCGTAGTCTTGAAGACTACGGTGATCTTCACACCAACTCCAAGACTGTGGGACTGATTACCTCATCTTTTGTATTTAGTCTTCACAGTATGTCATTGAATTTGTATTGATAAAGCCACTGGAGGGCGAAACGTCTACAATAAAGATACCCAGATGTTGCACATGTGTCTAATTCTTCATCTTGTCGGTACTGTTGGCAAGTCTCAGATTTATCCTACCTATGGAGACTGTGCCAGGTGGCTACTGTACAGTTGTAATGAATTTAGTAAACGTATATTTATAACAAGTGGCTATGGCGGGGTTGGTAAATACATTATTATTTTCTTGTGAGTTTGTCAGCTGCATCATAGATGGAACGTTTGAAGTTCCTAAACCTGTACTCTCTGGAACGCAGGCGGGAGAGATACATTATTATATACACTTGGAAAATCCTAGAGGGATTAGTACCAAACTTGCACACGAGTGTCACTCCTATGAAAGCAAAAGACTCGGCAGACGATGTAACATCCCCCCAATGAAAAGCAGGGGTGCCACTAGCACGTTGAGAGACAACACAATAAGTATCAGGGGCCCAAGACTGTTCAACTGCTTCCCAGCATACATAAGGGGGATTACGAATAGACCCCTGGCTGTCTTCAAGCGGGCACTGGACAGGCACCTAAAGTCGGTGCCTGACCAGCCAGGCTGTGGTTCGTACGTTGGACTGCGTGCGGCCAGCAGTAACAGCCTGGTTGATCAGGCTCTGATCCAACATGAGGCCTGGTCACAGACCGGGCTGCAGGGGCGTTGACCCCTGGAGCTCTCTCCAGGTATACTCCAGGTGACCTTAACACCCACACTACAAGTGGCTATACAGATGTGCAACTGTGTGTTAGTGGGTTACAGCAGCTTTTCAACCAAATCCCCAGCATGGGTAGCAAAGGTGGTAACTATATTCTACGTATCTACTGTGTCTATACAGACTTATTCTACGTGTCTACTGCGATCATACAAACTTATTCTAAGTGTCTACAGTCACTTTGGAAACAAGGGAATCAAGACACGGGCAGCAAAGGTTTCTTTTAGATGCCACATTTCGCCCATCTCCATGGGAATTGGGTTAGAATTCTTTCCCCTGTATGCCATGCATATCGTAAGAAGCGACTAAAATGCCTGGAGCACGGGGCTAGTAACCCCTTCTCCTGTATACATTACTAAATATAAAAAAATATAAACTTTAGTTTCTTCTTCTGGTCACATTGCCTCGGTAGGACATGACCGATGTGTTAAAAAAATCGTAATGGTTGCATTTAAAGGGTCCTTCGCTACCATTCTCGACTTTTACCACTGTCTGCCTTCCTTAGAGACATCCTACGCTAATACATGGACCATATTAACCTTTTCAATAACATAGGACTTAAAAATATCATTATGGCACTTATATTTTTGCAGGCTTATTCTAATTATTTACAGCAGTTCGCTATTATTAACGTGTCTTCCACTTTCCTTGTTTTCCTTGTGTAAACCTTATACAGAAAATAAAAAATAATTATAAAAAATATATATATATATATATATATATATATATATATATATATATATATATATATATATAAAACACTGCGACTAGCGGGATCGAACCCGCGTTGTTATACCCGCCTCATGGTGAGCGAAAACTCACGACGCTCTAACCCACTGAACCATATAATCCTACTTGTATAGTCCAGTGGGTTAGAGCGTCGTTAATTTCGCTAACCATAAGGCGGCTAAACTAACACGGGTTCGATCCCAAACTAGTCGCAGTGTTGTATTGATTAAATACCACTCGTTTGTGGATTTTTATAATATATATATATATATATATATATATATATATATATATATATATATATATATAATTCGCCACCCAGCTCTGATTGTGTGAGGGTGTGCGGTGCGCTGGCCTGACCCCTGGTGGATCTTGACAACACTTTGGTTTTCACCAACATGGCGGCAGCTGGGAGGAGACGGTTGAACACAGTTTGTGTGGACCTGGTTACAGGAGTTATCAACCCTGCCACGGCCGGAACAGTATTGGCCACGATCCTACGAGATATTTATGGACTTGATACTACGGATTTGTATGGAGTGGCACTGAACGGGACGAATAGAGTGTTTGTGAAACTTCAAACGGCAGAGGTGTATGAAAGGCTGGTGGATAAGCATCAAGATAGAGTGTACACCGTGCACACAGGACTACAGGTACGCTCAAGGACATACACTTGGGTTCGATTGAGGAATGTCCCGTTTGAGGCCGATGCGGTGGACATCAGTGCAGTTTTTGGGGCATACGGCGTTATCCATGCTGCTACTCCTGGCACGTGGAGTGAAGGACCGCTGATGGGGATCTTTGAGGGGTCTTTTGCATTGAAGATGACCTTGCGACATCCCATACCGTCGTACGTCGTATTGCCGGATTTCAGGACGCAGATATACGTCACCTACATGGGGCAACGCAGGACTTGCCGTCTGTGCGGGGCATATGAGCATGTAGCGGCCGACTGCTTGAAGAGGTCGAGCCCAAGAATGAACGGGGGACATCGTGGAACGAACGTGACAGTGCAGAGAAATGTGCAGAGGGAAGAGGAACAGTCGGAGAAACAACCAAAGTTGTGGAGCGAGATAGTAGACGGTGCAGAGGTGGTGTGTCAGACGATATCACAGGAAACGGCGCCATCAGTGGTTGAAGGTGGCAACCAGGAGAGTGCTGTGGAGGAAGTGGCTTTGGAGCAGGTATTAGGGACATTATGGACGAACCTCTACCGGTGTTAAGTGTAGAAGCCACTGGGGTATGGAAGATACAATGGATATGGTGGAGCATAGTGAATGCCAGTATCAATGACCAAACATTAGTGTTGGAGACAGTGCAGGCGGAGGTACATCAGATTGATAGTGCAAGTGGTGTGGAAGTTGTGCAGGGGACCGCAAGAGGTCTGGCACACTGTCTGATTGTGATGACGTGTTGACCCGGCCCAGAGGATTTGCAAGAAACCTCTGGTGGAAGTTCTAAGAAAGACTTGGGATTGGTGCAAGATCAGGGAATTAATAAGGGTGGGAAGAAGGAGGGTAAATTGCAGAGTAAAGGAAATCTGGGTCGATTTCCCACCGAGGCGAGGCAAACCTTGTCTTTAATTTCAAGTGTTTAACGTTAAATGTAAATGGGTTGAAGCAGATATTAAAAGAGCTTGGGTAGAGTGTATGTTGAGACGGTATGGTGTGACTGTGGGTTTTTTGCAAGCATAATTATAGGTGTGGTAGAGATTTGGTATTGGATGGTTATAAGGTATTTGCCAGTTCATCAAGTAGATTAAAGGGTGGGGTGGCGGTAGTGGTAGCAGTGTCAAGCCCATTCAAGCCTTTGCGATGGGAGGAGAGTGGGGGCAGACTGGTGAGGGTGGAGGGCGAATGGGGGGTGAAGGTATGCTTTTGGGAGTGTATATGCCGGCAGAGTCTTCCAGACAGGTGAAGGTGGATTTTGTGAGGAGCATATGAATTTATGCATGTAGGGATTTGCCTAGCGTAACCATAGTTGGGAGATTTTAATTGTCATCAGGGAAAGGGATGTAGAGCCACGGGAGGGGTTTTTTGCAGGCTCTGGGGGACTTACTTAGGTGTGTAGGTTTGAAGGATGTTATTGGGGTAGGAGGGGCGGAGAACATACATTTGTGGAGGGGTTTGCGGTTAAAATTTTTAAATTTAGATGTGAAAGGGGTTTACAGATCATCGGGGAGTGTTGGTGGAGGTGGAATGGTCGGGTGTGGTAAGGTGGGGTAGGGGTATTGGAAATTAAATGTTCAGCTTTTGAGTGGTGAGGGTAGACGTGTGGAATTTAGTGATTGGTGGGGAGGGTTGTGGGAGGAGGTTGCAGGGGCTCTGGTGGATGGGTGGGTGGAGGTGGGTAGAGGGCATTAAAGCATACTATCAGAGATTGGGCAAAGAAGAGGTAGGATGGCGTTATGGCATGCAAAACTACTTGGAGGGATTATTGACGGACTGTTACTTAGAGGGGGTCACAGACTAACTGAGGAAATACGGACATTGAAGGAAAGGTTGCGGTTGCTGCAGAATGAGAGTTTTGGGGCATGCAGGATGAAAGCAGGCTTGGATGACGTGTTATGGGGAGATAAACCCTCCAAATATGTATTGGGTAAGTGTAGGAACCGAAAGGATAGGATGACAGTGGAGTGCTTGGAGGTGGATGAAGAATTGGAGAATTATGATGAAGGAATGCGGATTTGTACCACAGAGGCTATGAACGTGTATGTGGATAAGTGGTTTGCCAAGCATATGTGTCGCAAAGGGTGAGTGTGATGAACAAGGATTTAATATTAGGGAATCGTGGAGAGGTTGGGATGAAGTGAGCGGAAGGAGTTGGAGGGATGATCAGTGAAGGGAGGTGTGGGAGGCGGTGAATGGGTTAAGTAGAGGAAAGGCCCCTGGAATAGATGGTATAGCGAACAGTTTTATAAGGAAAATTGGAACATCATGAGGGGCTGTTTGGTTGGTGTGATGAATGGGATGAAAGAGGAGGGGTGATGGGTAGGGAGATGGGATTGGGAGTGGTGGTTCTAGTACGGAAGGGAAGATAGGAGATACTTTGAGGAATTACAGACCTTTGGTACTAATGAATTCTGATTATAAAATATTTGCAAAGATTCTAGGTAACAGATTAAAAAGGGTGTTGGGGAGGGTGGGTTGAGGTAGGACAGGGGGATTCCAGGTAGGGAGTGGTGGCAGGTCATGAGTACATTAAGGATTTCACTTGAAAGTGTGGAAGGGGAGGGTACTGGCATTAGATTGGCAGGGCGTATGATAGTGTAGAGCGAGAGCATGTACGAAATCATGGGCGACAGGGGTTCGGTGTGGAAGTGATAGTTGGATCAGAGCTTTATATGAAGGGGCATGTGTTAGGTACAAGTCAACGGTAGATTGGGTGGGGTGGTGCAGATGGAACGGGGTTTGCGGCAGGATGTCCTCTGTCGCAAATTCTGTTTGCATGTGTTCAGGATCCGTTTACAGATTGGTGGGGAGGGTGGTGGTGGTGAGGGATCATGAATATTGTGGGGTATGTGGACGACACTACGGTGCTGGTATGGCAGGAGAAGGGCTGGGGCATGTAGAGGAACAGTATAGGCACATTTTGTAAGGCAACTGGAATGAAGGTGAACGGGGCAAAATCATTGCTGTTGGAGGTGGGGAATTGGGTGGGAAGGGGTTGGGTAGAAGATATGGTTGGAATGTGACTGACACAGTGAAAATATGTGGAATAGTGTTCACGGGAATCGGGATGTGACAGAGAGGTAAATTCGGGAATGTAGTGCAACGGCAATGGAGCGTATAAATGGTTGGCGTGCGGGTGAGCTCACGTTGAGGGCAGAGGGTCATTGCGGTAACACAATGATTTACAGTAGGATTTGGTTTGTAGCTAATATTTATCCTTTATTGAGTGGGATGTGGAAGGGCTGGAGCGTAAAGAAGTATTTAGGTTCATGTGGGCTAATGGTAGACATTGGTTACGGAAGGATATAGTTGGGAAGGACATATTATTAGGGGTTGGGTCACAGTTTGGCTGGAGAGGTTGGTGTGCATGTATGTAAAAACGTTGTGTGTGTTGAGGAGGGGGATGGAGGGGCGGGGTGGAAGAGTGTTGAGAGATTTGGGTGAATGGTGGGAGGAGGGATCTGGTGGTATGGTGGGGATTGGCTGCCATGTGATGATAAACAAAGGAACTGCAAAATTAAAGTAGCTGTGCTTATGAGGTTAGGAGGTGGGGTGGGGGTGCTGGAGAGGCTATATATCAGTTTTATGGCTGGAAGGAATTTAGGAGGGTTCAGGGAGTACGTTTATCGGGAAGGGATAAGTGAGCTGATGTATAGGTTTCTACATGGGGCCCAGGTTGCAGCAAGGAGATTTTATTTCGGGTAAGTGCAACCGCCCATGTAAGCACATCAGCTCACGATCCACTGCAGTAAACATTCCCAAGCTCCTTTCAGTCTCGCTGTTTCTGCTCCTCCGCGCCCCCACCCCACCTCCCCAGCCTCTTCACTTGCTTCACTTCCAAATTTTGCAGTTCCTTTATGACCATCATATTGCACGGGCCAATCCCTGCACTGTACCAGATCCCTCCCCTCCCACCATTCACCCAAATCTCTCTAACCTCCTTCCACCCCACTCCCTCCATCCCCCCCTCCTCCAACACTTTAGCGTTTACATACATGCATCAACCTCTTCTCGGCCAGTCAGGCCTTCATGTATGTCCTTCCTAACTATATCCTTTCCGTAACTTAATGTCTACCATTAGCCCATGAACTTAAATACTACGCTCAGCCTTCATCCCACCTCAATAAGATAAATATTAACTACAAACCAAATCTAAGCAAATCATTGTTTACACTTTAATGACCTCTGCCTCAGCATTGACTCACCATACGCCAACTGTCCATTGCCCGTTGCACTACGTACATCGATTCCCCGTGAACACTATTCCACATATTTCACTGTGTCAGTCACATTCAACCATATCTTCTACCCCTGACCCCCTTCCCACCCAATTACCCACCTCCAACAGCAATGATTTGCCCATTCACCTTCATTCGAATTTATACAAAATGTGCCTACTGTTCCCTACCTTCCCAACCCCTTCTCCCTGCCATACCAGCACCGTAGTGTCGTCCACATACCAGCAATATTCATGATCCCCTCACCACCACCACCCCCTCCCCACCAATCTGTGCGGATCCCTGTTTCACATGCCAAACAGAATTTGCGACAGAGAGGACATCACGCAAACCACGTTCCATACACCACCACCCAATCTACGTTGACATGCCTAACACGTGCCCCTTCATATAAAAGCTCAGTCCCGCTCTTCCACACGAACCCCTGTCGCTCCATGATTTCGTACATGCTCTCGCCTCTCACCCTTATCACTCGCCCCCTGCCAATCAATGCCAGTACCTCCTTCCACTTTTCAATGAAATCATAATGTACTCATGACCCACTTCACCACTCCCCTGCCTGGAATCCCCCATATTCTCAATCACCCTCCCCAACACCCTTTTAATCTGTTACCTAGAGATCTTTGCAAATATTTTATAATCAGAATTCATTAGTACCAAAGGGTCTGTAATTCCTCAAAGTATCTCCCTATCTTCCCCTTCTTCCGTACTAGAACACCACTCCAATCCCATCTCCCTACCATCACCCCTCTCTTTCATCCATTCATCACACCAACCAAGCAGTCCCTCATGATGTTTAATTTTCCTTATAAAACTCGTTAGCTATACCATCTATTCCAGGGCCTTTCTCTACTTAACCCATTCTGCCCCTCCCCCCTCCCTTCCACTGATCATCCTCAACTCCTTCGCTCCCTTCAAGTCCCAACACTGCGATTCCCCTAATATTAAATCTTGTTCCATCACGCTCCACCCCTTTGCGACACCTTGCTTGGCAAACCACTTATCCACATACGTTCATAGCCTCTGTGGTACAAATCCGCATTCCTTCATCATAATTCTCAATTCTTCATCACCTCCAAGCACTCCTGTCATCCTTTCGGTTCCTACACTGCCAATACATATTTGGAGGTTTATCTTATAACGTCATCCAAGCCTGCTTTCATCCTGCACATGCTAAAACTCTCATTCTGCAGCAACACGAACCTTTCCTTCAATATTTCTCAGTTCAGTCTGGCCTCCTCTTCGTAACAGTCCGTCAATAATCCCTCAAGTAGTTTTGCATGCCATAACGCCATCCCTACCTCTTCTTTGCCCAATCTCTGATAGTATGCTTTATGCACCCCTCTTACCCACCTCCCATACCCACCATCCACCAGAGCCCCCTGCAACCTCACCCACAACCCTCCCCACCAATGCTAAATTCACACGTCTACCCTCACCACTCAAAAGCTGAACATTTAATTTCCAATACCTGCCCACCTTACCACACCCGACCAGGCTCCACCAACACTCCCCGATGATCTGTGAAACCCACATCTAAATGCAACCGCACCCACCACCCCCTCCCTGTTACATAAATTCTATCTAGCCTAGCCCCATACCCTCTTCTAACAAATGTATCTTCTCCGCCCCTCCTACCCCAATAGCATCCTTCAAACCTACACACCCTAGTAAGTCCCTCAGAGCCTGCAAAACACCCCACTCCCCCGTGGCTCTACATCCCTTTCCCTGATGACACAGTCGTCTCTCCCCAACTGGTTACGCTAGGCAAAAATCCCTACATGCATAAATCATATGCTCCCTCACAAAATCACCTTCACCTGTCTGGAGGAAGACTCTCTGCCGATATACACTCCCCAAAAGCCATCACCCCCATTCGCCCTCCACCCTCCTGCCCCCACTCTCCTCCCCATCGCAAAGGCTTGAATGGAAGCGACACTGCTACCACACACCGCCACCCTTT
Organism: Cherax destructor; assembly: GCA_009830355.1. Classification (NCBI taxonomy): domain Eukaryota; kingdom Metazoa; phylum Arthropoda; class Malacostraca; order Decapoda; family Parastacidae; genus Cherax; species Cherax destructor. The sequence goes on along the minus strand of WNWK01058101.1, from coordinate 35 downwards.
AATCTGCTTGATAGACCTTGATACCTTATAACCAT
>WNWK01058100.1:0-10550 GCA_009830355.1 Cherax destructor | reverse complement strand
TCACTGAAATCACTACGTTAGTCACTGTAAATCACTACTGATGTAGTCACTGTACATCACTACTGATGTAGTGTAGTGATCAGGGATGTTTTTATCGGTGGCCTGCAACCCCACCAATAATAAGGCAGCGTTTTTGGAGAATAAAACTCTGGACTTAGCCACTACCCTTGCCCCAGGCAAGATCATTAGATTCAGCTCAGAAGAATTCTGAAGTGAAAGTACTACCCAGCCTTCTCAGTGGTAAGTGCTGTAACTCCCGCCCAAAGACTCTTTTAATGAGGTTACCGTGGAACCTGCTTCAGTGACAGCAGCTGCGGCAAAGTGTTTTTTTTTGTGGTTTTCAAGACATCCACGTCCAAAGTGTCCGGCTCGTGAAGCAATGTGCCATCAATGCCATAAAAAAGGTCACTTTGCAAAAGTATGTCGTGCTAATACATCAAAAAGGCTAGTGCTTCTAGTTCCGACCAGGCGACTCTAGCAACAGTGACTTCTGCGGCTGCTCCAAATTCACTGAAAGGGCAGTTGTGAAAGTGTTCATCAAAGGAACGAAGTAGATGGTCTGATTGACGGTGGCACCCTCAGAGAGTTTCATAAACCCTTGACGTAGTTAAACGCCACTCCTTGACGGTACATCACTCATCGGGTACCTTTCCCATGGAAATAACATCTTTTTATTCAGACGTTGGGGTTTTGTAAGGTAAACCTTAGAGTTAATGACGGGATTATAAAGATGTCATTTAGCTGTTCTGCACAACTGTGCTCTGATGTGATCCTTGGTCAGGACTTTCAGAAGCGTCATGGTAGTGTTACCTTAACATATGGAGGTGAACTGCCTCCTCTCGTTGTCGTGGTCTTAGCACTTTGGGTAGACCCACCAAAGCTGTTTGCGAATCTTACTGCGGATTGTCATCCTATATCAGCTAAGTCACGCCCTATTCTTATAAAAGGGGGGATGTTCATTGAAAAAAAACTAAAGAGGCTGCTGAAGGGGGGTATTATAAAACCCAAGTAATTCTCCGGGGGTTGCACAGGTCGTTGTTGTCAAGGATGATTATGGGGAAAGGAGGCTGGCTATCGACTATTCTGAGACAATCAACAAATTTACACTTCTTGAGGGGTACCCTCTACCTCGAATTGATGATACAGTGAAAAAAAATTGCTCAGTACTATGTGTTTAGCACAATTGATCTACAAGTGCCTATCATAAAAAGTCCCTATAAGGAATGAAGATAAACCATACAAAAGCTTTTTCAGGCTAGTGACGGCCTCTATCAGTTTACCAGAGCCCCTTTTTGGGGTTTTTACCAATGGGGTAGCCTTTTTTCCAACAATTATGGATTCACTCTTTCCCAGGAAGAGCAATTTTGGGGGAACTTATGCATATTTAGATAATTTTTACCATTTGGGGAAAAACCCCAGGAGGAACATGATGCAAACCTTGATAATTTTTTGGAAACTCCCAAAGAAGAAAAATATCAGTTACAATGAAGAAAAGTCCCTTTTTCCACAAAAGGCTTAACATCCTTGGTTATGTGGGGGAAGGAGGTGCAATACCCCCAGCCCTAAAAAGACTTCGACCTCTCAGGAACTTCAATGCCCCAAGAAAAAAAAGTCCCCCAAAGAACTCTTGGTTTTTTTGTTATTACTCACAGTGGATCTACAACTATTCAAGTTTCGCCCACTGGGTGCTCCCCGATTTTTCCTTTGACAAAGGAAGCAGAAACTGCTTTCTATCTCTCAAACGGGAATATTGAAAACTCAGTAGTTCGGGCCCCTTTGGGTTTTTCCCACCTTTCCCAGGTGGAAACGGATGCATCGAATTGCCATTGCTGCAGTCCTATCTCAGGCAGGACGTCCCGTTGCTTTCTTTTCAAGAACTTTTCAGGATCAGAAAGTGCTATGCTGCTGTAGAAAAGGAAGCCCAGGCCATCATAGAAGCAGTTCGCCACTGGGGGCATTATTTAACAGGCAGACATTTCACTGTAAGGACTGACCAACGGCCCCGTGATGTAAAATGTTTGAAAAAAGAAGCAAAAAAGAAAGACCCAAGAATGAAAAAAGATATTACGCTGGAGGATGGAACTATCGTGTTATAACTTTGATATTCTGTATCGACCGGGTGAAGAAAACGTTTCACCTGATGCATTCTCTAAGGGCCCACTGTGGAGCAGCTGTCATGATTTTCAATCACTCTCCCGAGCTCCACAAGGCCTTGTGTCACCCAGGGGGTTGTGTATCATTTTTTTAAATCTAAAAGCCCTTTTTTTAGTGGAAGAGGTGCGACAAGTGATCCAGATCATGCAAAAGTATGTAGAGTGCAAAACCAAACTTTCACCCGCCAGAAAAAACTCATCTCATAAAAGCCACCCAGCCTTTCGAGGGCTGAATATAGATTTCAAAAGGGCCTCTACCAAAAAACCATAGGCAATGGTCAAGTGGGCTTTCCCCAAAGGGTTCCTTTTGGAAGTCAGTTACAATGACACGGGGAAAAACCCCAAAAACCCAGGTTCCCTGGCAGACTGTTTTTTCCTGATCCCTTCCCTTTTTAGATCTTTTGCTGTGCACAGCTACTAATCCCACCCCCCATGGAGACTCTTCAACTTTCCCTCTTTCCCTCCGGGGGCCCCCCCGGCCCACCTGGTTATTCCCCCTGGCCCATTCCCCTAAAAGGGGGTCCCGTAGGATGAACAAGACGGATCCTTTAGGGGAAAGGGGTGGGGCCCCCCAAAAAACTAATCCCCGTTTTTCCCTTTCCCTACCAAAATGGTAAACTACTGTATCTACAAGACATTAGCCCCAGTTAAAACCAATGTTAGTGCGGAATCCCCCAAAATACACCAATAGATTTTGGGAAAAAATGCTTCGGTTTTTGGAACCCTTTTTAAAACCCCCAAATTAAAATAGAGGATGCCGCTCAGTAGATAGTAAAACCCCCGCTGAAAATACCAAACCCCGGTGAAAAAACCCCAAAGGGGTACAAAAAGGGCTGGCCCTTGGTACCCACCTAACCGTTTGGAGGTTCTGTATCTGATATTTTAGAAAATTTTTTTATCCCGGGCTTTTTGTGGAGAGCCGCTGCAGGGACACTTCGGCACCACCTCGGGGGGCCCCCAACAATAACAACAAACGGGTGGCGAGGGCCCCGCGGGGTGGTCTCGCTCTTAAAAAATCATTCGTGATGCAGATTACATGGTAAACAAAAAATGTCGCCAGTGGTTTGGTTTTTCTGAGGACATATGCCCCCATCCCTGTCCGGGAGCAGTCATTAGATGTATTTTCTTCTGTTGCAGACATGTCCATGGTTTTGTGTTCAATAAAGCCTAGAAATGAGGCCTGTTTTTTATCAAAAAGTAGTCACTGTACATCCTACTGATGTAGCCCTGAAATCACTACTGATGTAGTGACTGACGGGGAAAAATCACCTGCTAACGGGGATTAAAACATCTTGATGGTGACCCACAACAACACAAGTAGGAATTTATTCCCCTTCATCTGTATAACACAAAAAAATGAAACGACTGTGACTTATTGTAAATGATAAATAAAAAAAAGTTGATGTAGAAAAGATAGTTAGGTCACTGTAACCCTTGATGGTTCAAAAAATTATGAAAAAGCAACAGCGTTAACCTGGTTAAGACAATGTGATGTACTTAAATTTTTTGTTAGTGTTATTTAGCTTTTAGTATAAAAATTTTGGCAGAGAATACTAAAAAGGGGGGTAAAAGTTACGAGGGGGTCACAGATGTTATGGTCATGCATGTTCATGTAATGATAACATAAGATAACGGGAAACTTGAAGAATGTGATTTTTTTTTTTGTTGGGTATATTTATTGGGGTTCTTAACAAAAAATTTTTATGTGTGAGCATAAAATAATTTTTATATTCACCGTGGCCTGGTCTGTTGACCAGGCCTCGTGGGGATCGGGAAACCCGATCAACCAGGCTTTTTCTGATGGGCGCTTTAAACTGCCCCTATGACCAAAACCCGGTTTGGGCAGGTACTGATTTTGGGGGTTGTCCAGTGCCGTGAAGCAGTCGGGGTTTGTTCGTAATCCCCCAATGTGTTTTTTACAAGCCTCAAATGTTTTATTTAAAATCCTAAGATCAAGTTAGCCCTAAATGGTTGATTTATAAATAAAAATTTATTGGTATTTAAATTTTTTTTTAATGATCCACCTCATAGTGTTCAGCATAAACCCATACAAAAGACATTTATCTTTTATAAAACCCCCCAAAAGAATGTAGGACTGGGGGAAGGGGACCAGGGACAGCTGCAGTAGTATGGGAGGGCTTCATGGTGGCAAGCTGGGAAAAAAAAATTGGGGGGGTTTAAAAGTGGTTATTATGATTTGACGTGTTTTTGGGGAGTGAAAAAAAAGGGGAAAAATTAAAAAAGCGTTTGGGGGGAAAGGGGGTTATCTGGACTTGAGTCCTGGAAGTGGAAAGTACAGTGCCAAAAACCCCGGGAAGGATGAGGGGGGGATAATGCATTTTTAGAGGGTCATCTTGCATGGTTCTTCCCAAGACAGTAATAGTGAGTGATGAAAAAAAATGTTAAGCTTCGGGGCCCCCCCTCCCCAGTGCCAGATGGGCATTTTTAAAAAAAAAAAAAAAGGGTTTTGGGGAAAATTTTTGGGAAAAATTTTTTGATTGGCGGCCTGGCCTGTCTCCCCCCCGGGGAGTTAAGCTCATGTTATTCCTTTGGGTTTTTTTGGAGAGAGGGGGGGGGCCCAACGTCCCGCCCCGGTCTGTGACCGGGCCCTTTTGGGGGGAATCAGGGTCTGATCAACCGGGTTGTTACTGCTGGCGGCACCAATCCAACGTACGAACCACGGCCCGGCTGGTCAGGTACTGACTTTGGGTGCCTGTCCACCTGCTTGAAGACAGGGGGGGCCCCCCGGGGGGTAATCCTTATGTATGTTTTGGGGGGCAGTTGAACAGTCTTGGGCACTGACCCCCTTTTTGTGTTGCCCCCAACGTGCTAGGTGGCCCCCCGCTTTTTTTTGGGGGGGTGTTCACGTCTCCCCAGTCTTTTGCTTTTGGGGGACTTTGTGTGAAAAATTTTTCCCCAACCCCCAATTTTTTCCCCGTTTTTAAAAATGTTTCCTCCCCCCTGATTCCAGGGTACAGGTTTGGGGAAATTAAAAGGGGGGCCCGTAATTGGGGGGGTTTTTTCACAGATGTGTCCCGGGGGAAAAGGTTTTCTCCCCCCCTTCTCTAGGTCCCCAATTTCCCCCCGCCTTGAAAGGTGCATTTTGTTTGCAACAATTTTCCCCGCCTAGATGAACAAAGCCCCAAAAAAGGGCCCCATGGGGCATCCATGGTTTTGAAGGTTCTCTTACCCATCCTGTCTTTTTTTTAGCAGATGCGAAAAAATGTTAGGGCCCCAAAAAATTTTAATCCTCTGTGATCACCCCCCGGTCTTTGATATTTTTTTCCCTTTATTTCAACCCCCTCGCCCCAAAAGGGGCCCTTTTTCCTCTAAAATTTTATAAGGCATAAAAGGGGAATTTTAAAAAAAAAGGGTTTTTGGGAAAATCCCCCCATCTTTTTCCCCCCTTTGGGGTAGTTTGACTGGAGCAAAAAAAAAATCCCCTAAATTTCCCCGAGAGACAAATTTTTGGGGCTGTACGGGGAAAGATTTTCCCCATGACCTTTCCATGCCCTTTTGGGGGTTTGGGAAAGTCCATGGAATGATCTAAAATACAGATTTTTTTTAAAAGCAATGAAAAACAGATGTTTTAAGTCCATAATTTATGGAAAGAAAAAGTAGGGTGGGTTATTTTTGGGGGGTCCCCCTTGGGGGACTACTTTTTTTTAATCTGTGCATCTGTAAAATCTATAGCAATATGACCTCTGTTTCCACAACTGTAACATGTTCGGCGATTTAATGAACCTCTTGCACTATGAGCAGACGGGTACCCTTACGCTGCCCTTGATGACGAACGTGATAGGGTAGGTCCTTGATCTTGGTTTGTTATTTGCCCTTGATGACAAGGGGATGAGCTAAGCCCCCATCTTGGTTTGTTGTGCAAACAAGAGGGGGCTAAAAGTAAAAAACAAAAAGGGGGGGTTTTGGAAACGTTGCAGGTTTTGGGGAAGGTACCGGATGCTTATTATTATTATTATTATTATTATTATTATTTATATTTTAAACTTGGACTTTAAAAAGTGGGTTATCAGCGTTTGTGGGGGAAGGGGGAAAAGGGATTCCCCGACTCAATTCGGGGGAAATTGAACCTTTTCCCCAAATTTCCCCAGATCAAACCTCTGACCAGCATCAAGGAACCTCCCTTTTGGGGGGTAAATGAGCAAGCATCAGAACTGCTAGGGGTTTCCCCCAGCTACAGGAAGGATCACTAATAGTTAAACATAAAAGCAAGTGGGTGAAAAAGCTAATTTGTTAACTTGAGAGTGGCGTTTTTTCAATCATCAGATATAAAGGATGAAACTTAACCGACTTTACAAATGCAGTCGAAAAAAAAATCAGATAAATGCGATATGGACGTAAGGTTGTTATCGGGTGAGATAACAACGGATCATTTGTTCACATTAAGATCAAAATTTTGAAATTTTCAAAATCACGCATCCAATGACTGGTAGTTCTCCGGGGGAAGGTGATCGGGAAAACTTTTCTTACAAGTCTTATCCAGAATTATCTGTTGGATTACCGCCTAAAGTACTGGCTGTAGTGTGAACCAAGCTTCAAAACTTTTTAAAATTTCCACGGGAAAGGGAAACAAAGACTAGAGGGGTCGTGAGAACAAGAATATGGTGTATATGATGGTTGTTGTCTGTGGGAACCCCCCGAGTCTCAACTGAGTCATTAACCCCCCCCCGTCGTTAGTCACTAATTTATCTATCACGTTAAGAACAGGTGTTTTTAAACATTATCTTACAGGAATACACAATAAAGGCAAGAATTAAAATAATGATGATTATAATAATTCACAGAAGGAGAATAGACATGGTAAACTCGGCATATATAAGATTATAAGACAAACTGCATGAGAAATTTTTAAAAATTCCCCGATTAAATAAAGGAATTAAGTGGTTGGGATATCCTTAATCCTTCAGGACCGGACGTATACCAAAAAAAACCCCCAAAAAAGGGACTTTCCCCCAAAAAAGGGCGTATACCAAAAGGACGTTACCAAAAGGACGTATCCAAAAGGACGTATCCAAACGAATTTTCCATAAGAAAAAAAAAAAACGATTAACCCCGTTCCATAAAAAAAATCCTTTGTTATTGACATATTATACATTGAGGGGGTTTTAAAAAAATAATTTAAACTCTGCTTAATCAAAAATAAAAATAAACAAAAAAAATTTTTTTTTATATTTTATTTAAAAAACACATACAGGTACATTAACAACAAATTTTTGAAACACTATACAAAACATTAACTTTATATAGTGACAATGATAAAAAAAAAAATTCATCTGAGACCACTATTTGGGGTTTCTGAACATAACCAAAAACTAACATCATACAGATAAAATATAAAATTTTTATACAAATACAACCCCCCCCAAAGGGCCCCACTATACCCAATAATTTGTAATTCCTCTACATAAAACATATATGCATAAATATTATGAATACCTCAAACCCCGGGGGCCCCATAGGAAAAGACTGTTTTTAATTTTTTTTAAAAAACTGTTTTTACTGAAATTTTTAATAGAATTATTCGAAGTCTTATCTGATACCACTCAAGTTGTAAGTTATCATCCAACAAAAAAGGGAATAACCATCTAAATGATGGGTATTCCATCAAGACTCATAACACATATCATTTCCCCCTTATCACTTGACAAGGAACTCAATTTCCTTCCCCCCCCCTATTAAACTACTCCTATCATGAATAAACACGTATCCAAACCCCCCGAGCATTTTCACCATAACAAATACAATAATTCAAAAAACCACACAAAAATAAAAACCCAAATCTGCTATACATAACCCTTTTCCCCATGATGATACCCTTAATCATCAAAAAAAATTTTTCCCAAATAATACCCATAAAAATAAGATCGTTAGCATCATTAAATTTCCAAAAAAACTATCCCAAAAAACGGGTACTTTTCCCACCCCCCTCGACAATTATGATGTATATAAAACGGAGCTATAAAAAACATTATACAATGACAATGATAATGAAAAAAAACCTTCTCTGATACCACTAATCTTGTGGCAAAAACAATAACTCCACAAAAAATTTTTAAATTCCCCTTTTTTAGAGTACTGATAAGAAAACATAAATGCTATTTGAGAACAATATTAAATGATCCCTTTTGCGTCGGGGAAATATCCCTTTCCCCGTCTCAAAAAACAAACATCAATTACCATGCTAACATGAAAGCCCCTTGTGCTACTCCTTTCCTGAACCTGGTCTTTGCCCCTCATTACGAAAAAATCAAACCAAAAAAATTCATCCTGTCATCCTCTCATACCTATTCAACCCTTTTTCCCCGTCCCTTTTTTCCCCCCTTGCTCAATAACAAGCATTCTCGTCGCCAGTCGACCCCCCCAACATTCCCCTACTATGCCCAAAAACCCCCATTCAACACAACATCGACCCCCTAACTTCTCTGTTTTCCCAAAAAGAACCCGCCCTTTTCCCCGCTCTACTCTGCATCCCCCTAATAATTTTCTACTGTTAATGTCCTATATCCCCCAAAAAAATTGATACCCTTTTTCTCCATACAATGGGCCCATTCCCCCACATTGAGCGATACACATGAGCCGCTAAAAAGGGCCCCCACAGTCCCCCCCCTCCCCTTCCCCCCCCATACATCAAGAAATCCCCCAAATTTCATCATAATTGCCCCCCCCTTCTCTCGATACTCCCAACATCAAACTTAAAGCCCGTAAGGTCGAAATTTTTCCCCCCCCAATCCAATCACCCTTTACAACCTGGGCCCCACCCCCCCTAAAGACTCACAAAAATATACAGCATGATATGCTGTCTCCCCCCATCTCCGCCCCCTGAATTCCCTTGAAACCCAAACCCCCTCCTATATAATTCAGACCTCGATCCAATATCCTAATAGAAATCTTAAAAACCCCCCCCCCTTTGGAAATTCCCGGGTCTTCCAAAATACCCCCCAAAACCCCCCCCCCCAAACATAAACTGGGGAAAAATTTGCTTGACCCTGCCACCCCACCCCCTCCCCGTCCCCAACCTGCCCACCTTTGCCCTTTTTGGGTCCCTCATTGCCAATAAATTTTTGCCATGTCCTCCACACCCCAGGGCCTCCCCTCCACCACTTCCTCATCCCCCCTGAGCTCCTACCGTTTTTTTCCCCTCACCCCACCCTTCCTTTTAAAAAAAAATTTTTTTAAAACTGCCCCACGATGTTTAAAAAAAAGAGGAAACCCCCCCCCTTTACCTCATAAAAAAAAACTTCCTTTCAAAACCAGGGGCCCCCCCTCCCCCCACATACCGTAACATTTTTTTTTAAATTTTTCCCGATGTCACCATCCTTAAAGGATACAGCAGCTACATGCCACCCTTACTGATAAAAGGGTGTTTACCACCACCCCCGTTGCAACAGCGTAAAATCCCCCCCCCCCCAACCCCCCTTTTTTCCCAGGCCCTACCCCACCCCCCTCCCGAATTCACCTGCCTGGCCCCCACCCCCCCCTAACCCCAAAAAACAGATCTTTATTCTATCCCAAAAATTCCATCCCTAAAACCCCTTTCCCCCCCCCCACCCCCGACCACCCCAAAACCCAGACTTGGCCCATTAACCCCCATTCCCCCGGGTGCCCAAAAACCCCCATAATAGTCCCCATTAACCAGCCCCCTTTTGTTCCACCCACCAAAACCCCCAGTATCATCCACATTTTAAGATGACACCCCCCCCTTTTTTTCCCCCCTTTCCCCCCTCCCCACTCCTTCCTTTAACCTAAAAAGGGATCCTGCATGCACCCAAAAGGGTCTAGATAGGGACACCCCCGCCCCCAACCCCCTTTCCCCAAAAAAAATTGGGGGGGAAAAAAAAGGCCCAAAATTTAAAACCCCCCAAATTTTTTTTTCTTTTAAAAAAGGGTGCCCACAGGGTAGGCTGAAAGGGGGGGGGAGGCCATTTTTTAGTGCCGAGAAGGGGGGGTGGGGGGCCCTTGGGTAGGGGCTGAGAAGGGGGGGGGTGGGGGGCCTCAGGGTAGGGGGGGAAAAGGGGGGGGGGGGTGCCCCAGGGGGGGTGCTGAGAAGGGGGGTGGAGTGCCTCCAGGATTTTTTTCTGGGAAGGGGGGGGGGAGTGCCCATTTTTTAGTGCCGAGAAGGGAGGGGGGGGTTTTTTGGGGGGGTGCGGGAAGGGGGGGGGTGGGGGGGTCATTTGGGTAGTGCTGAGAAAGGGGGAGTGGAGTGCCCCAGGGAAAAAAGGGGAAGGGGGGAGTGGGGTGCCCTAGGGGGGCTGAGAAGGGGGGGGGGGGTAAAAGGGTAGGGGGTGAGAAGGGAGGGGGGGGGGCCTACTAGGGAAAGGTTTTTAAGGGAGGGGGAGTGCCTTTTAAAAAGGGGGGTGCTGAGAAGGGAGGAGGAAGAAA